>JAVKPL010011222.1:0-118147 GCA_032173675.1 Gastrolobium villosum
AGCAGATCCAGTGGATCAGAAAGAAACTGAAACAGGCGCAGAATCGCCAGAAAAGTTACTACGATGTCAAGCATCGTCCACTGGAGTTCAGTGAGGGTGAGCACGTGTTTGTGAGACTTTCACCTGTTACCGGTGTTGGACGAGCACTCAGAGTGAGGAAGTTGAGCCCGCGATTTATTGGGCCATACCAGATCCTTGGTAGAGTAGGACCTGTTGCCTATCGACTTGCCTTGCCTCCGAACTTAGCCAACATCCACGACGTGTTTCACGTGTCTCAACTTCGGAAGTACGTGGCGGATCCTTCGCACGTGGTGCAACCGGATGATGTGGAGGTTCGGGAGAACTTAAAGACTCATGTCGGACCACTCAAGATTCTCGATCGTGGCGAGAAGCAGCTTAGGAGCAAGATCATTCCGATGGTCAAAGTGCAATGGTCAGGAAGGACTCCTGAGGAGTGTACCTGTGAGCGAGAGGACGAGCTTCTCCGGCAGTATCCAGAGTTTCGAGACAGGTATATTCTGATTTTGAGGACAAAATCCTTAAAAAGGTGGGATGAATGTAAGAACCCGCACCGCTAATTAAGATAATTAATGAATTAATTGTGATAATTGGGAAATAATTCCATAATTGACCCTAATAATTATTTTGAGGTTTTAATAATTATAATTAGTGGGTAAGAATGCTGAAAGTCGCTTTTCGGAAGAAAAGTGCAGATACCGGTTCTGCTAGTCGGTGTAAATGCGTACCAAAAAAGTATCCCGGAAAATTATAATAAGTGCTTGATAATTACTAGAATAATATGTAGGACTTGTAAAACGAGTTTCGAGTCAAAATAATGAGATCTGATGCCAGAACTGATACTGGCTATGGAAAAGCGCGTACCGGAAAGGTGCTCAGAAAAATAAAATAAAAATATTATAATTCTTAAAAAAATGAGTAGGTTAAGATTCCAAAGTTTGGGATCAAAATCTTTTGCGTAGCTATTAAGGCTAATACTGCGCGTTTAGTGGCCTTTGGCTATAAATACCCATACTAAGGGCACATTGCCCTAGAAAACAGAAATCCTGCGTGGGTGTTGTTGCTAGTTTGCTGAGTTTGGAGTTCTTAGCCTTTCTTCATCATTTTCTTGACCTAGAGACCACCTTTACTTGCTTCCATGCACCTTTGAGCTTGTAAACACTTGAGTGAGTGTCTTGTGAGTGTGGAGAGTGGGGCTTGGTGAGTGTTCAGCCACTGTTGGTGAGTGGTGTTGGGGCTGACTTGGTTGGTTTGGTTGTGAGAGCTTTGGTGTTGGCTTTTTGAGCTTCAAGGAACCATTTTGTTGTTCAAAGAACCAACCTTTCTCACCATTTTCGTGCACCTTCAAAGTCAGTACTGTGAGGAGCCTTTGGTGAGCTCCAAGAGCACTTATTCCTCTGTTTTGAGCTTTGGTAAGTTGCACAAACCTTTGATCTTGAGTTTTTGTTGCTTAAAGGTGAAGTCTTTTAATGTAAATGAGTTAAGTAAGTAACCAACTAGAATGTTAACCTAATAGTCTCAACATAATAATAATAGCGGAAAGCATAACAGCAGTCAACATCCAGCATATAAAATGTCAGCACATCACAGTAATAACTAGCTCAGCTCTGGCCTCCTGCCACCTGAGCCCTCAATATTACCTGAACCTGAAATAAGCGTCCCTAAATGTGGGGTGAGATCTCTAAACAAGAAATCTCAGTAAAAAAGGGGTCCTCAAGGATCTTCCACCGCAAGCTCACTTACATGTGCAATATAAGTTCAAAAACAATATTTCCAATATTAGTTCCAAAACTATGCAATGCAACAGATATTCGTGTCATGTTTGTTTATACTATCTACTGGCCAGAGAAATGTAGAAATATGTCTATACCCACATGAGTACAAGGAACACCGCTTGCACCTCACCCACAGCCTCACCTTATCGTATGTACTACATACTCAGGCTTACCGTAAAGGTGGACACCACATTGTATATCATAAAAGCACATTGCATAAAACAGCTCAACGGCATTTCCAAATATCAAAAGCATGTAACACAGCATGCATAAATCACATCCCCATGGGACATGGTGGAACCACAACATGGCTAAACCGAGGACACGAAAGCTTACCTTGCAAGCAATCAATCCAAGCCAAGAGTCCAACCACTCTCAAGTCCAAACACAGCAGTATCACAATCTGTTATGGACCAATAATATGTCATTAAATATGCATCACAAGCATACAACTTAAAGAATACGCATTTCCTTTATGTTTTACGTCTTAAGGCTTCCAACAAAGCCATAAGCCCTTAATCATATGATTCTGACTTAGTTCATTAATTACAGAACTTCAACTTCTATAATCTAGGGTCCACAAGCCCCCAATAGCCTACTGTTCACACAGCACAGCTACTGTTCTGCGAAATCCCAGAATATTCGGATATTTCTTGGGACATATCCGGATATGCAATATCCGGATATCTCACTGACCATATCCGGATATACCATATCCGGATACCAATATCCTGATATCATATCCGGATATCAATATCCGGATATCAGTTCGACAAATATCCGGATATCTCATTACAGAATGCAGTTTTTGCATTTCGTGAATATCCAACCAAAGCTCCAACTTTTACCCATTCTAAACGTTAAAGCATGTATCTTTAATTCTGTTTTAGGTCCACATACCAGTTGGTTACTTGTTTACTCATTAGATATGGCAAGACATCAACTTTAACCTTTAAAACCCATGATCAAAGTGAGGGAACTTACCCAAGGCTCACAAAACAGAATGGACAGTGCTCTTGGAGCTCTCCAACAGCTCCTCAACTCAGGCCTCACAAGGTGTACGAAAATGGTGCTCAAGACTTGATCTTTCTACTCAAAGGTTGCTTCTTTAAGCAACAAAATACTCACACCAAGCTCACACCACCCAAACAACCCAAGTCAGCCCCTTACCAACTCAAAACATAAACTGGACATCCACACACAACTCTCATTCACCCTCACAAATGGTCTTCCTCACACACTCAAAGTATTTAGTGAAGAACAATGGAGAAAGGTGATCAAAATGGTGATTTCTCAAGCAAGGAAGAGGGTGGCAGCAAGGGAGGCTCAAGGTTCAGCAAGGAGGCACGTACATGAAGAGATTTCTGACCTAGAAATATGTGCCAAGGCTATATATAGCCACTTAATTTTTACTCGCGCAGTATTAGCATTAATAGCTACGCAAAACATTTTATTCCCAAACTTTGGAATCTTAACCTACTCATTTTTCTAATATTTTTCATATTTTTATTTTATTTTTCGGAGCACCTTTCCGATACGCGTTTTTCCGTAGCCAGTATCATTTCTGGCATTAGATCACATTATTTTGATTTGAAACATGTTTTACAAGTCCTACATATTATTCTAGTAATTATCATGCACTTATTATCATGCACTTTTCTTCCGAAAAGCGACTTTCAGCATTCTTACTCACTTACTATAATTATTTAAGCCAAATAATAATTATTAAGGTCAATTATGGAATCATTTCCTAATTTATCATAATTAATTTATTAATTACCTTAATTAGCGGTGCAAGTTCTTACATTCACCCCACCTTTTTAAGGATTTTGTCCTCAAAATCATAAACATACCTGTCTTGAAAGTCGGGATACTGATGGAGAAGCTCATCCTCTTGCTCCCATGTGCACTCCTCTGGACTACGCCCAGTCCACTGCACCTTGACCATCGGAATAGTCTTGCTCATAAGCTGCTTCTCGCCTCGATCGAGAATCTTGAGTGGTCCGACGGGAGTCTTTAGGTTCTCCCGAACCTCCACATCATCCGGTTGCACCATGTGCGAAGGATCTGCTATGTACCTCCGAAGCTGAGACACGTGAAACACGTCATGGATGTTGGCTAAGTTCGGAGGTAAGGCAAGTCGATAGGCAACAGGTCCTACTCTACCAAGGATCTGATAGGGCCCAATAAACCGCGGGCTCAACTTCCTCACTCCGAGTGCTCGTCCAACACCGGTGACAGGTGAAATTCTCACAAACACGTGCCCACCCTCACTGAACTCCAGTGGACGATGCTTGAAATCGTAGTAGCTCTTCTGGCGATTCTGTGCCTGCTTCAACTTTTCCCTGATCATCTGGATCTGCTGGGTAGTATCTTGGACAAAGTCCAAGCCAAATAGCTCTTTGTCTCCAACCTCAAACCAGCAAGTAGGAGTCCGACACCTCCTACCATACAGTGCCTCGTAGGGTGCCATGCCCAGACTAGCATGAAAACTGTTGTTGTACGAAAATTCCACCAACGGAAGGTACCTATCCCATGCTGAACCCTGCTCCAACGTGCAAGCCCTCAACATGTCCTCCAATGTCTGGATGGTCCTCTCAGTCTGTCCGTCAGTCTGAGGGTGATAGGTGGTACTCAATCTCAGCTGTGTACCAAAAGCTCCCTGTAGCGCCTCCCACAACCGAGATGTGAACTTCGGGTCCCTATCACTGATGATACTCTCGGGCACCCCGTGAAGCCTCACAATCTCGCGGACATACAGCTTGGCCAACTGCTCTGTAGTGAAGCTCACCTTCATTGGAAGAAAATGGGCAGACTTGGTCAATCTGTCCACAATGACCCAGATAGAGTCACAACCAGCCCGAGTCTTAGGCAATCCCACCACGAAGTCCATGGAAATACTCTCCTACTTCCACTGTGGAATCTCAAGAGGTTGAAGTTTACAAGACGGTTTTTGGTGCTCAATCTTCACTTTCTGACATATAAGACACTTGGACACGTAGATCGTTATGTCTTTCTTCATGCCCGGCCACCAAAGATTCCTCTTTAAGTCCTGGTACATTTTTGTAGCACCAGGGTGGATAGTAAACTGGCCCTTATGAGCTTCTGCCATAACCTCCTCAGTCAATGGCCCTCGAGGGATTACAGCCCTCTTCTGGAACAGCAGCAATCCATCATCATTCCAAGACACTCCGTCCTGGTTCTTCACATAATCTAGGCACTCTCTTTGTACTTGCGCCTCTTTAATCTTTTCCATCAGCTCATTAATCACTTCTGCTGTTTCCATCTCAAGCAGTGCGCCCCCAAATAAGGAGTTCACTCTCAAGTCTCTGAACTTTTCAATCACCTCATAGTCGCTCATCATCAAGCTGGATAAGCTCATGAATTTCCGACTCAAAGGATCGGCTACCACATTGGCCTTGTCAGGATGATACCTCAACTCAAAGTCGTAGTCCTTCAAGAACTCCATCCATCTCCACTGTCTCATGTTCAACTCTTTCTGGTCAAAAAGATATTTCAGACTCTTGTGGTCACTGAAAACAGCAAACTTCATGCCGTATAGGTAATGCCTCCAAATCTTGAAAGCAAAAACAATAGCTGCCAACTCCAAGACGTGAGTCGGGTAGTTCTCCTCATGAGGTTTCAACTGTCTTGAAGCATAAGCAACCGCTTTCCCTTTTTGCATCACCACACAGCCTAGCCCCTTACCAGAGGCATCACAATAAAGCTCAAATTGCTCCGCAGGATCAGGGAGGACTAACACAGGAGCAGTAGTCAGTCTCTCCTTCAACTCCTGTAAGCACTCCTCACACTCATGTGTCCATACGAATAGAGTCTCCTTTCGGGTAAGACGGGTCATCGGTAACACCATCTTGGAGAATACCTCTATGAACCTCCTGTAGTACCTTGCCAAACCTAAGAAGCTTCTCACTTCTGTAACCGTCTTGGGCCTCTCCCAATCCATCACGGCATTAATCTTGATAGGATCAACTGCAACTCCATCAGCAGAAATCACATGACCCAGAAATTTTATCGACTTGAGCCAAAACTCACATTTTGACGGCTTTGCATACAGCTTTTTCTCTTTCAACACTTGCAACACAATCTTCAAGTGCTCAGTATGCTCCTCCTCCGTCTTGGAGTAAATCAAGATGTCGTCAATGAAGACGATCACAAACTGATCCAGGTACGGCTGGAAAATCCTGTTCATGTAGTCCATGAACACTACGGGTGCATTGGTGAGTCCAAACGAGATCACCAAATACTCATAATGACCGTACCTCGAGCGAAAAACTTACTTTGGGACATCCTCCAGCTTTACCCGTATTTGATGGTATCCGTACCGGAGATCAATCTTTGAATACACGCAAGCACCCCTGAGCTGATCCAACAAATCATCAATGCGTGGAAGGGGATACTTGTTCTTGATTGTCACCTTGTTCAACTGCCTGTAGTCGGTGCACAATCGCATAGTCCCATCTTTCTTTTTCACAAATATGACCGGTGCTCCCCAAGGAGACAAACTCGGTTGTATGAATCCTTTCGCTGAAAGCTCCTCAATATGCTTCTTCAGCTCTGCCAACTCTGGTGGCGCCATCTGATATGAAGCTAGTGAAATAGGCCCCACACTAGGCAATAAGTCAATGGAGAACTCTATCTCCCTCTGCGGTGGAAACTCGGGAATCTCCTCGGGAAACACCTCGAGGAATTCCCTCACCACAGGAATGCCAGTGAGATCCTCCTGTGTCCCACTCACCAAACCTCCCAACATGACATAGCTAAATGCCCCTGCTCTCAAGCCCCTCCTCGCCTGCAAGACTGAAATGAACGGTGAGGAACTGGCTGTGGACCCACCCGGAGACATCACCACTCTCTTGGCGCAGCAATCAATCAATGCACAGTTTCTGGACAGTCAATCCATGCCCAGAATAATCTCCAAGTTGGCCATCGGTAATCCTATCAGATCTACCGAGAAGTCACGACCATCCCTGAAAGTAAACTGGCCTTGAAGGCCGATGCATGTAAGGTGGAAAAACAAATTTTTTTACCGCGGAAACACACATGCATACAATGATTCATGCTTTAGGACAACATGATGTTACATTGTTTTGGCCTGACCAGTTAGGGAGATCAGTTGTCGGGTCTGAAGGGTCCAAACCCTCTAATGGTGATCCACACCACTGTTCGTCAATGATGCAAGAACGCCTTCTTGAAAGCCACCAGATGATCACCACAATGAGGCTTGCTATGCGCTCAATTGGTGAAGGTGGAGGCTAGGTACTCTGTTTGGAAAGGTGTAGTGAACTACCCTACAGAATGGTGCATGAGATGAAGGAGTGTAGGCTAGGTTTTCTCAAAACCCTAAGGAGAGGAACTTGTCTTGTGTTGTGCGCACAAGAGGAAGAAGAGAGTGAGATAATTAAATCAAATTATCCTTTCAAACTCATTTGAAAGTGGCGCATGGAATCAAGGAGGATAAGGTGGAGTTGTTGCAAAACAAATCTAGCCAACAACCTCCAATCTTATCTTCATGAAACTAAGTTCAAACCTATTCAAAATTTGATTTAAAAACTATCATATAGTTACCTATTCCATGCTCGTAATTCAGCCCAAAAAAAGTCCAAATATGTTGAGTAGTTGCATTCAAAATTTGAACCAACTCACCCACTTATTCTCTCAACTACCAAATCTGATTGCAGCTTTGTTTAAATGACAAGATGGCATCCTCATCACTTAAAGTGTGCGCCCCAAACAACCCATGGTGATCTCCAAAGATCTCCTCTTGATACAAGGAATTTGTTCCAATAAGATCTTATCTTATTCTTTTGTTATGAAACAACTTTTCATAGCCAATTCAAATTCGAATTCAAACACTTGAATTCAAATGTTCAAACATTCAAATTCAAAATTCAAAATTTCAAGTTCAAAATTTGAATTTCAAAATTCAAATTCCAAATTCAAATTTCAAAATTCAAATTTCAAATTTCAAATTCAAATTTCAAATTTCAAAATTCAAAATTCAAATCCCAAATTCAAATTTCAAAATTCAAATTTCAAATTCAAAATTCAAAATTTAAATGCTTGATTATTAATTTAACTAATTAAATTAATTAGTAATGACTTGGACTATCCAAGACCATTACTAAGCTTCATGCGCCCTCCACCCATTTAGGTGGGTTTCCAAACAGCTTCTTGGGCTAACAACCATTATTAGGCCCAATACCTTTAAAGCTATTTCATCATGACTACAAGGTGTTAGTGTGTGACCCATTAGGTCCAACTTAGCTTCTGACATAACTGGGCTTGGGCCCAACAAGCCTACAACACAATTAATGACAACACAGAGCACTAGCAATGCTTTGTTGCCCCAGAACTAGTCAGATTAATGACTTGATCATCCCATTGCACATATTTGGTTATCGTATGTATTTCCCTCCGTCTCGGTTATCTTCCCATTAACCTATGGTAAGGAAATGTATCAACCCCTGCGGTTTAGGGTAAGCTTTATTCGAAATAGGGAATCTTCAATTTACTTACTCTAAAGGCAGATCATCTCATGATCTCTTTTACTATGCATAGATTCCCGAGTCCCTGTAAATGTCATCCTGATTTCTCCGATTTACAGATAACCTAATCTCTCACAGAGATTTGACGAATTCCTTCCGCTTATTACCCTAGCCCTGTGCCCTTTAAGGACACGCCCAACAGTATACCTATGAGTCTCCATGTTTCAGGCAGACGAGGCATACAATCAAAACATGCCTTCAAGAACACAGTATAGGTAATAATTTCTGGTCTAAGAAAAGACATACCCAAATATAAAGAGATTACTCTAATGACACTATCTGTGATATTTCCTCATAGAGTCTCTTTTTGGGTCTGTTCAGTGCGAGCTATACTCTTATAGGCCCACCCACGACTTTAGCTAAGATATATCCATATCTGCAGCTCATGAGATCTTTACCTTGTATCCATATACAAGTAGATAAGTCGTACTAGTCTTACCCGAGATCACTGATCCCCAAACTCAGTGTCTTTAGACTAGGAACATATAGTTGGGAATAGACATGCGATATCTTTGAATCCTCATGATCGTGATCTCATCACAGATACTCAAGTGATACCTGTTCTATTCCAAGGGGTTTATCCAGTTCGTTCATATAATATTAACAATAATATCGAGACACAATATGAAACTGAATAAATAGTGCTTTCATTTATTTGCGACAAACAAAGTTCTACATCTAGTGTCCTTTATTTAATCAAAAGATTGTCTCTAGGACACCCATATACTAACAATCCCACTGAAATGCTACATCGCGATGGACAGTGGAGGTCAAACATTTTTCTCCGGTGGCGGTTGTCACCCGCATCGGTGGAGAAAGCACATCACTGGGCAACTCAAGCCCCACAGCAATAGGGGTAGCTACAAATGAATGCGTTGCCCCGGAATCAAATAGTACATCAACAGCTGAACCACCAATGGTAACAGTACCTCTGACCAGGTTCGGAGCTCTGTCCGACTGCTGACGATCAACGGTGTACACACGCCCAGTAGTAGGTGGCACTGCTGGTGCCTCTGTAGGAACCATCTGCAGGGGAACAGCCTGTACTGCAGCCATTCTCGCCGTCAGGCAAACTCTGGAGTAGTGGCCCTCCTTGCCACACTGGAAGCATATCAACTGGCCTGTAGCACACGGCCCAAAATGTGACTTCCCGCATCCCAAGCATCTGGGAGCAGGAGGTCTCGCTGTACTCCCCTGAGCAGAAGTCTTTTTAAACTGATTTGGCGCTTGTTTAGCCGCCAACTGTTTTCCTTTTCCTTTGTTCCCAAACTTCCTGTCTCTCCAGGAAGTGGAACCACCGGTACCCTGTGGCACCTCAATCTTGGCCTGACTCGCACTGCAGTAGTCCTCAATATCACGACACTGCTGTACAAAAGCCCTGAAGTCTCTCGAAGCAGAACCAGCAAGATGTCCAACAATGTCCTCAATAAGTCCCCTTCGGAACTTAGCAGCAAGAAAAATAGGAGTCGGCCTCGTCATCCTGAAATGAGCAAACTTGACCAGCTCATTAAACTTGGCCAGGTACTCATCAATAGACAACGAACCCTGAACCAATCTGTCAAACTCTCCCTGCTTCCTCTCCTGAGCGTCATAAGGAAAATACCGACCCAGAAAGCAGTCCTCAAAGAATGGCCATGTCATCACGTGCCCCTGCATCTCGAACACCTGAGAGGTGTTCGTCCACCACTCGTGGGCATCGCCCTCCAGCATGTATGTGGCGAACATCAACTTCTGCGGATCGGTGCACTGCATCACCCTGAATATCTTGTTCAGGGCCTGGAGCCATCTAGCAGCAGCAATGGGGGTCGTAGGACCCATCGAAAGTATGTGGCTTATGCTTGCGGAAAACATTCAGCCGACGGTCGATCTCGTCTCGATCCTCAGCAAAAATAGGAACGGCCTGCATAGCCCCCGTCAAGTGGCTACCTTCACCCATATGACTCTGGGTGTCCTCCTGTTGACTAGGTGGAGGTGGAGGCGGTGGAGGTGGCGGTGGTGGAGGTGGAGGACACTGGCCAGCAGCAGGACCAGCCCTCAACTCCTCCAACATGACCCTCATCATAGTCATGTTGGCCATCCGGTTCTCCTCCAGAACCTCAATGGTGGCTCTCCTGTTCGCCTTTCTGATGGCGTCCAGCATCGCCTGATTTGCCAACCTGGTCGGCTAGTCGCGTCGTCTGCATCTCAGCTAATGCAGCCAGGATAGGATCCGGTTGATCCTCACTCGTACTCTGGTTCCTCCTTGGTGGCACCATGACTCTGCACAAGTTACACAAAGAATTAGTTGATCAGACCCACGTCATGTGGTCACATATGCATTATCATAATACACAGCAATCAGAGAGAACACAAAGTAGACACGCAATGAAACATCCTAAGTTATTGCAATATATACAGGCTTTTCCCTAGAAAGTGCTCTGATACCATAAAATGTAACACCCTGTGTTAACCCGGTTTGTTAACATGCTATCGTATTAAGCCACGCTTAATTAAAATGCAGAATAAATTTTTCTTTAATTCAATTATGACGTCATTAACTTTAGCCATCTTGATTACTTAATCAATTTCATAAAATAATGCCTGTATGTAAATTGCAAGACAACTAACTGGAATACCTCATATATAAATATAAATGAGTATCTAAGTCACAGGACTACAACACATAGCCCGGACGATAATCCTGATACATTAACACAACTTAACTAACAGAAGACATAAACAAGTCTATGTGGCAAGGACAATCCCCATGCTCACCAAATAAGGCAACAATGCCCCACAATAGTCTCAACATAATAATAATAGCGGAAAGCATAACAGCAGTCAACATCCAGCATCTAATATGTCAGCACATCACAGTAATAACTAGCTCAGCTCTGGCCTCCTGCCACCTGAGCCCTCAACATTACCTGAACCTGAAATAAGCGTCCCCAAACATGGTGTGAGATCTCTAAACAAGAAATCTCAGTAAGACAAGGGGTCCTTAAGGATCTTCCACCCCAAGCTCACTTACATGAGCAATATAAGTTCAAAAGCAATATTTTCAATATTAGTTTCAAAACTATGCAGTGCAACAGATATTCTTGTCATGTGTGTTTATACTATCTACTGGCCAGAGAAATGTAGGAATACGTCTAAACCCACATAAGTACAAGGAACACCGCTTGCACCTCACCCACAGCCTCACCTTATCGTATGTACTACATACTCAGGCTTACCGAAAAGGTAGACACCACATTGCATATCATAAAAGCACATTGCATAAAACAGCTCAACGACATTTCCAAATATCAAAAGCATGTGACACAGCATGCATAAACCACATCCCCATGGGACATGGTGGAACCACAACATGGCTAAACCGAGGACACGAAAGCTTACCTTGCAAGCAATCAATCAAAGCCAAGAGTCCAACCACTCTCAAGTCCAAACACAGCAGTATTACAATCTGTTATGGACCAATAATATGTCATTAAATATGCATCACAAGCATACAACTTAAAGACTACGCCTTTCCTTTACGTTTTACGTCTTAAGGCTTCCAACAAATCCATAAGCCCTTAATCGTATGATTCTGACTTAGTTCATTAATTACAGAAGATCAACTTCCTTAATATAGGTTCCACAAACCCCTAATAGCCTACTGTTCACACAGCACAGCTACTGTTCTGCGAAATCCCAGAATATCCGGATATTTCTTGGGACATATCCGGATATGCAATATCCGGATATCTCACTGACCATATCCGGATATACCATATCCGGATATCCAGATCCCATATCCGGATATCAATATCCGGATATCATATCCGGATATCAATATCTGGATATCAGATCGACAAATATCCGGATATCTCACGACAAAATGCAGTTTCTGCGTTTCGTGAATATCCAACCAAAGATCCAACTTTTACCCATTCTAAACGTTAAAGCATGCATCTTTAATTCTGTTTTAGGTCCACATACCAGTTGGTTACTTGTTTACTCATTAAACATGGCAAGACATCGACTTTAACCATTAAAACCCATGATCAAAGTGAGGGAACTTACCCAAGGCTCACAAAACAGAATGGACAGTGCTCTTGCAGCTCTCCAACAGCTCCTCAACTCAGGCCTCACAAGGTGTATGAAAATGGTGCTAAAGACTTTATCTTTCTACTCAAAGGTTGCTTTTTTAAGCAACAAAATACTCACACCACCCAAACAACCCAAGTCAGCCCCTTACCAACTCAAAACATAAATTGGACATCCACACACAACTCCGATTCACCCTCACAAATGGTCTTCCTCACACATTCAAAGTATTTAGTGAAGAACAATGGAGAAAGGTGATCAAAATGGTGATTTCTCAAGCAAGGAAGAGGGTGGCAGCAAGGGAGGCTCAAGGTTCAGCAAGGAGGCACGTACATGAAGAGATTTCTGACCTAGAAATATGTGCCAAGGCTATATATAGCCACTTAAGTTTTACTCGCGCAGTATTAGCATTAATAGCTACGCAAAACATTTTATTCCCAAAATTTGGAATCTTAACCTACTCATTTTTCTAAGATTTTTCATATTTTTATTTTATTTTTCGGAGCACTTTTCCGGTACGCGATTTTCCGTAGCCATTATCAGTTCTGGCATTAGATCACATTATTTTGACTTGAAACTTGTTTTACAAGTCCTACATATTATTCTAGTAATTATCATGCACTTATTATAATTTTCCGGGATACTTTTCCGGTACGCATTTATACCGAGTAGCAGAACCGGTATTTGCACTTTTCATCCGAAAAACGACTTTCAGCATTCTTACTCACTTACTATAATTATTTAAGCCAAATAATAATTATTAAGGTCAATTATGGAATCATTTCATAATTTATCATAATTAATTCATTAATTACCTTAATTAGCGGTGCGGGTTCTTACATTGTTGATGTTGAGATTGATGTTGGGCTTTGTTGCCTTATTTGGGTGAGCATGAGAGTTGTCCATGCCACTGTTTTGTTAGTACTTTGAGTTGAGTTGTATAAACTGCTAGTTGATCCGGTCTACGTGTTGTAGTTCCGTGACTAGAAACTCACACTTATGTTATTTACTTATTGAGATATTTCAGTTAGTTGTTCTATGGAATTACATACAGGTGATGTTTTATTA
The DNA here is from genome assembly GCA_032173675.1 of Gastrolobium villosum. NCBI lineage: Eukaryota > Viridiplantae > Streptophyta > Magnoliopsida > Fabales > Fabaceae > Gastrolobium > Gastrolobium villosum. The sequence continues at coordinate 13,499 of JAVKPL010011222.1, forward strand.
ATTGTTTAATAAGCAAGTTGGTAAGGATAATGACATCGTAATTGAAAAGAAAAGATATTCCGCATTTTTAATTAAGCGCAACTTAATACGATAGTATGCTAACATTACCGGATATATACGGGGTGTTACAGGTATCAACCCCAGTATTACCTAGACCTGAAAATGGTGCCCCAAACGTGGGGTGAGATCTCTAAAAAGAAATCTCATTAAGACAAGGGGTGCTCAAGGATTTCTCCACCCCAAGCTCACTTACATGTGCAATATAAGTTCAAAAGTAGTTTAACAATATAAGTTGCAAAATCAGTGCAATGCAACAGATAATCATGCCATGTGTGTTGTGACTATTCTACTGGCCAGAGAAATGCAGGATGTACGTACATCTATAACCTACAATAGCACAAGGAACACCGCTTGTACATCACCCACAGCCTCACCATCTTGTATGTCCTCACATACTCAGGCTTACCGTATAGGTGGAAAACCACATGTATACCATAAGCACTTGCACATAACAACTCAATAGCATTTCAAATACATCAGTATATCATAAAACACATCATGCATATAAACCATCCCCCCATGGGGTATGGTGGAACCAACAATGGCGGAACCGAGGACACGAAAGCTTACCTCGCAAGCTAGCTATCCAATACAAGGTACACACCAGCTCAAAGTCCACACACAACACAATCACAATCACAATCTGTTTGGACCAATAACAATATCAATATTCATACTCTACAAGCATATAACAAAAAGACAACGCCTTCCTTTTACGTTTCATGTCTTTAGGCTTCTCACAAAGCCATAAGCCCTTAATCACTTAGATTCTGACTTAGTTAATCATTACAGAAGTCCATATTACTCAATATAGGGTCCACACACCCCAAACACACTTCTGTATGAACAGTACAGTTACTGTCCTCGAAAACCCAGAATATCCGGATATATGTCAGGGCCATATCTAGATATCTATATCCGGATATCCATATTCGGATATCACCCGACCCCATATCCGTATATCATATCCGGATTTCAATATCCAGATATCATAGCCGAATTTTTCGTGACAGAATGCAGTTTCTGCATTTCGCGAGATATCACTCCCAAGGTTCCATTTTTAACACTTTTAAACGTTAAAGCATGCATCTTTAAGCCCATTTAGGTTCATATATGTGTTGGTTACGTAACTAACTCTTAAACATGCCAAGACATCTCTTTTATCAATAAAAAATCATGATCAAGTGTGGTGAAGCTTACCCAAGCTTAAAACAGAACCAAGAGGTGCTTTTGGAGCTCTCAAACCAGCCTCAAAGTTCAGACCACACAAGGACATGAAAATGCAACTTCAAGATATGTCCTTTCACACGAAGGTAGTTTCTTGAAGCACCATGTGCCAAGAATATGACACCCCAACCCAACACATGAAACTAAGCCCTCAACACCTCACAAAGCAGTGCCAAAACCCAGAAATGGTGGCCCTTTCTCACTCACAATGCTAGCTGACACAAGGCCAAGGTATTTTGGTGAAGATTGCAAGGAGAAAAGGTGACAACTTGGTTGAGTTTCAAGAGGAAGAGAGGGTGGCAAGAGTGGCAGCCTCAAAACCTCGTAAATGACTCACATAGAATCTGATATGTGCCAAAAGTTGTATTTATAGTCGGTTTAATCTTAATCGCACTGTATTAGCGCTAATTGCTATGCTTAGCATTTTAATCCCAAACTTAAGATTAAGAACCTACTCATTTTTCTAAGATTTTTCATATTTTTATTTTATTTTTCGCAGCACCTTTCCGGTACGCGTTTTCACTTAGCCATTATCAGTTCTAGCATCAGTTCTTATTATTTTTACCTAAGACTTGTTTTACTAGTCATATGTATTTTTCTAGGAATATTCATGTATTTATTATAATTTTTCGGGATACTTCATCGGTACACATTTATACCGTGAGGCAGAACCGGTATCTGCACTTTCGTCAGAAAAGTGACTTTCAGCATTATTAGTCACTTACCATAATTATTTAAGCCTTCTCATAATTATTAATTTCAATTATGAAATTATTTCCTAATTCTCATATTATTTAATTAATTTCCTAAATTAACGATGCGAGTTCTTACACAAGTGCTATGTATTTAATATAATTTAAATATATTATGATATTAACTAACTAAAATTAAAAAAATAAACATATAATTTTTTTTGGCCCTGGCTCAAATTAGAGCCCCAACTCCGCCATTGGTCAAATGGATAGATTCTTTGAAGTAATAAATTTTTAAACTTTTTTATGACATGATAAACAAAAAAAATTCTAATTTATATGTCACACCCCTACTCCAAGTATGGAGATGTAAACTCCTAATTTAATAGAAAAATATTTATTTGTCAATCAAAAATTAACTCAAACTTTTAATTAATTATTTTATGAGCAAGTAATCATGTCCAAATGGAGCAATTGATCCTTGTGACTAGGGGTGTTCGCGGTCTGGATTGGATCAGTTTTGAAGCAAAAAACCATCCGATCCAATTCATTCAGTTTGGTCATTACATCATCCGATCGGTTTGAATTTTTTTTCAAATCTGATCCAATCCGATCCAATTTTTTTTGGTTTGGATTGGATCGATTTTTGGTTTTTTGAAAAGCCAAAAAAAACAAAACTTAAAAGAATTATTTTCAGAAAAATGACGATGTTTCAAAACATTTCAAACGTTGATCAGAATTGATTCACATGTCTTGTACATTAGTTAAAGGCTCAAAGAGACCAGATTTCGTCCCAAAATTAATCATCTGACATCATTATAAGATCTAAACGTTGATCAGAATAGTGAATATACCAATGACATTCAGTAGCATCTTTCTTCCAATTTTGTGGATATCAAAAGTTGGTGTACGAATTTTATGTCAGGTAGGATCAATCAGTCCAAAACATCTTAACTCTTACACATAGATCCAAAGGTGAAATGATAAAAAAAATAGCATGTATTTGGATAGCACAAGGTGAAAGAATTACATGTTCCCAAGGCCAGATAGTTCTAAGTTCTAACCTAGTATCTACCTACCTAAGGTACGTGAATTGAACTGCTTCATCCCCCTGTTTCTAGCAAAGAAGCCATCAAGTATATGCATTATCTTTTCATGACAGTACAACATACAAAATAAATGCAGTGCTTACAGCAGAATCAAACATTACTCAACCAACATATTTATCCATTATCAAATCAAACCAAGGCACATCATTTGATGTAAAAAAAGAGTTTATTTTTTAAATCACATGGCAAGAAACTCATCCAAAGCATCTAGGTACCAAACCAAGTCCAAACAATTGATAAGGGCACATCCATCGTGGAATAAAATGATTCACTGATGAGATTTTCATCAAACATGTGATGTGGGAGTACTAAATCATCAAGGACGTCGGAAGCATATTTCACTAGCCATGTTTAAATCAATCAACAATATAAACCTATGCTCTTTTCCAGTCTTCGACAATATTCAAGACACAAGCATAAGAACAACATAAGTTAAAGAAATATTACCCAATAATTATTTTCCAGTCTAAAAAATGTTATATCACAGCCACACAGAATAAAAGGCGATTGTTTGAAACCAACGAAAAATGAAGGAAAATATTATTGCTTCATCACACGAATGGGAAGAAATTTAGAAATCTTCTTTTCTATACCTTTATCATGCCCTTGATGCAAATAAAATCAAGTGTTACAGTACCTTTGTTATATGTTTATTTGGCTGTTTAACGGAAGAGACAAACGTTGATTTTTGAGAAGAAAGAGATATGCTACCAGTGCCAGAGCGTGAGTGACTGAGAAGAGTGAGAGACTGAGAGGACGCAAGACTCAGATGCCACTGGTGAGTTTGGATGGATTAGGTTTAGAACTTTGGGTGGGTTTAAAACTAATGGGCTAACGCACGGGTGAGTTTAATACTTTGGGCCGACTATTATTTGGAATAGGTATAATTTGGTAAAAAAAAATTTGGTTCAGTTTGGATTGGATCGTTTTTCAACATCAAAACCGAAAACCGATCCAATCCAGTAAATTTTTTCGGTTTTTTTTCGGTTTTCGATTATTTCGGTTTTCGGTTTTTACGGTTTGCATCAGTTTGCATCGGTTTATGAACACCCCTACTTGTGACGAATGGGACTTACAGCTAACTGCTTGTGGAATTAAGTGGCAAGCGGTATTTTTTTTTATTTCTTTTTTGGTTTTGATAAACAAGCGGTATCTATCATATGCAGAAGCGAGACGAATAAATTAATGAATAAACAGAAAAAGATGAAAAAATTCACTGCTTGAAATATCATTTACTTGCATGAAATGCCACCATTAATTGCTCAATTTTGTCGTCATGTCAAGGTTTCTCGCGTTCCTTCATCTTCATTTTGACTCTCTAGACCCACTATATATACATATAGTCATCGATCGCTTGGGCGAATGGGCGGTACAATAATTGCATTCTGAGTAATTCCACTAATCCAAATTGCATATGCAAAGAGAGACTTGAAGGCTTTCACCCCTTCATTAATAAATAATTATCACTTTGCCCCTATCAAAATATATTACTTATCTGCAGTTATTTTTTGGTTACTTATCTGCAGTTATTTACTCGGGTATAGAAGAGATACTTGAATATAGATAAAAATATCCGGATATAGTTCATATTGTGCGGATTCCTTTGAATTATTTACCCAGATATATTGCAGGATTTTTAAGGTGTCAATTTGTGATATCCCTTTTACGCATCCAACTACGGACAATTTAGATCCTTTTAAGGTAATTAGAAATGTTTTAACTTTATTTCTTTAAAGCAAATTTTCCTTAAAAACCTACGCCATAAAGAGAAAAGTAAAATATTTATTTAAAAACTGTGAGTCAGAATGCAGCAACAGAAATCCACTAGTGTATTCAGCACCACTAGGGTTAGCCTAGTGGTGTGGGGTGTGTGTGTTAGGAGCATGTATAGTGTAGGGTGTTGTGCTCAATTCTTTGTAACCTCAAAAAAAAAATCCACTAGTGTATTCAAGAACTTTAATTCTTTTGCATATTCTTTATTTTACATCTTCTAAATGCTGAAACAACAAAATAGAGGAACTTTATGTTCCACGCTTTACTTGCAAGACTCAAAAATAAATAAATTAACCTTAGTCAGAGATAGATGAGAAACAACTCTCTTATCGAGGGAAAGATGTAGCAAAAATAGAGGAAAGATATTCTTAGTACCAAAATTTTCTACTACTAACTTATTACCTATCTAATCACCATTGAATCAAAGAGAGAAAATGTTAAAAAAATTTGAAAAAAGAGAAAATGTTGATCCAATGGTGATTAGATAGGTAGTGAGTTAGTAGTAGAAGATTTTGGTAGTAAGAATATCCTTCCTCGTAAAAATAACTGATGTCGGTGGAAGTGCCATTGCTTTTGTGGGAAATGTTTACACACACGTTAATATACCGCACAATATATCCGAGTATCCCTCTTTATATCCAGATAAATAATTCAAAAGAATTCTCAAAACGTTAATTATACTCGAGTATCTCCTTCCATACCCGGGTATTCCCTTTTATATACTCAAATAAACCGGGATAGATGAGTGATATGTTTTGGTAAGGGGGCAAAGTGATAATTATTTATTAATGAAGGGGCACAATATCTGTACCAAAAAAAAAAAAAAAAAAAAGAAGGGCACAATGATAAAAAAATCAAGACTTGAAAATCAAATATATTATATTCAATTAATGATAATCACTAAATTAGAATTGCAGAAAAAAGTAATTTAGTCATTATATGTTAAAGTATTCGTTAATAAAGTATTTTTTTTATAAAAAAAATTGGACTGGTAAAAAAGGTTTTTAAGTTAAAAGTCAATCATAAATTCACATTTTAGGTTTTAAAATACAATTCTCTCAATCGTTAACTTAACTGGTTTTTAAAAATAACTTGTAGGAAATTATTATATTATTAATCAAGCTATTTTATTTTTACAGGCTTCTTATAGATAAAGAGAGCAAAAATTATTCTCGCATGTAAATAAGAGTTAAAATATTTATTAGAAAAATGTTTTATATAGAAGAGTACGTAGTGAAATTTTCAATAAAACTTTAAGGGATCATTCTTCGTCCATGTTATTTTTACTACTTAAAAAAGGTTTTAAAAAGAGGAAGGTTATAATTATAACTTTTTTTTTTACAACCTCTTACAACCATATTTTAACATCGTTGATTTTCGACAATCCACGTTTATCATTTATTGTGAATTAATAATTAATTAATAAGTTTAATTTGAAAAAATGATAACCGTTAATTGGCGGAAATCAACTGTGATAAGATATATATGGTTGTAAGAGGTTATAAAATAAAAAGGTTGTAATTATAACCTTTATCTTTAAAAAATACACTTCTCTTTTACAATACATATAAAATAATTATAGTTGAGATAGAGAACTTATCACCAAATGTTGTTTAGTTGTTCGAATTAAGTAGAATCTTGGATAATTTAGAAAATATCTGAAATTTATAGTAAACTTTTATGGGGTAGATATTATAACAACCAATTAGACCAATTAGTGTTATTACCAATGTTACTACCAATCAATTTCACCGTTAGATTGATTATGTCGATCCAACGGTTATATTTATTTCCATCTTTGTATGGTTATGATTCCTCATATTTAATGTAAAAGTATTAAATATGGGAAATCATAACCATATAAAGGTGAAAATAAATATAAAGTATTAAATATGGTATCATAACTATACAAAGATGAAAATAAATATAACCATTGGATATTTGGATCAACATAATCGATCTAACAGTGAAATTAATTAGTAGTAACATTGATAGTAATATTAGTTGGTTGTTACAATATCCTTCCCAACATTTATATAGTAACGTTCTTAACCTACTGTGAATGTCCAAGTGATATGCGGTGGCATATAGTTTGCCGAAGGTTATAACTTATAAGTTAAAATTTTCGTGCCACAATTATTATATAGATTAAAAAAACATATAACAACTGATTACTTAACAAATATATATTAATATTATATTAGAAAATTACTTACAGTTCTTAATTTCTCTAATTTTCCCGGCCCGTGAGTCGTATATCTTTCCGTGGAAAAAAAAAAAAAAACCATCAATTATGGGAAAATGATTTGTCCTTTTAAAAGATATAATCTATGTCCTTTTAGCAATTTATAATTATGTATTAATAATGGTAGTACGTAATTATAATATTAAAGTTATATTTTTTCTCTCTCTTCAGACACTATTTGTTGATGTAGAAAATGAAAAAAATATGACTTTAATATTACAACTATGTTTTATTTGATAAATATAGTAGTAAGAGAAGAGAAGTGGATTTCAAATTAAAATGTAGTAAGTTAAAAGTAATATGAAAAAAAAAAGTTAGCCAAAAGTAATCTCAATACTTTTGTCACAATATCAAGAATACTCAAAATGGAAAAAGCTACTTTCAAGTTTCACGTATTAAGTCAAATAATATAATTTGTTTTGTAAGATTTATATTGTACCGATGGAATTTATAAGCCCACTATGTTCCCTTATAGGGTGTATGGTCACTGTATGGGCGATACCTATGGCTTTGGTAAAGACCAGACCACGTGATATTATCCCAAGTATTACAGGTAATCAATACAAGTATAAGCTATAAGAGAATTCAAGTAATAGGCTAATATCAATACATAACATGCCTTCTGTTGTGCCCTCTGGGGGCTATTTATATTGGTTATGGTGTGGTTAGATCAGGGGGAAAGTCAACTCTCCTTGGGATACACTCCTATGATAGCAGTGTTGGGCGGTTTAGGCGCTGACGTTGTGGCAGCGCTGCACCTCCTGCTACTGGCGAGGCCAGCGTTGGGCAAAGGGAGAGTTTCCCTTTATGATACCTGTGGCGATTGCCTTTGGTGGTTAATGTCCCAAGGTAAGACATTTTGATGTATCTCTTGGGTGTGCTGCGCCCTTGATGGGCGTGTAGGTCCACGTCAGCCCTTAGGGCTAACGTGGAGCTTAACGGGGATTTGGGCCTGCAGAGTTGGGCCGCTAGATGGTTGGTCTGTTATGGCGTACAAGGCCAACTGTGGCGATTGGGCCGTGTTGTGGCTTTTGGGCCCTGCTGGGGCGGTTGGGCCATCCAGAACATATATAATATAATTTGCATAAATCGTAATAAAATATGTAAATGTAAATCTACTGTGTCAAAAAAATTACATGTTTTCTAAAAAATTAAATTTTGATATATTATTATCAGTTATGTGTTGATAATATATTTTTTACTCTTGTTGATGTATTATTATAAAAACATTTAACTATGTAATAACTGATTAAAAACTCACATTTTTTTATCTGCAAGATCAAACTTTTTTATAATGTAAAAATACATTATTATTTGAAAATGAAAAAATATGTTAGCACACCAACCCTAAATTTGAATTAAACTCTTTAAAAAAATTTAAGAATCAATTAATATTTGTTTTTGGTACATTGTGAATCAAATTTTGATGCAGTAAGGATTTCCTTTTGAAGTTGTGAGCTTCATTGGTATTCCTAAAACAGAGGTTTTTTGGGTATTTTTTATTCCATTTGCGTTTTGCTATCTTTTATGTCGTTTAACCATTTAGTTTTAAAACGCTGTAGTTTTTCGTTGTTGTTATTTTTTGGCTTATCTGATATGCATATATCAGATTCATAACTTTCATTTTTACATCACAACTTTACCCTAGTTTCTCTCTCTCTCTCTCTCCGTTTTTCTCTCTCGACTCAAAAGCGCTCTGTAACCCTATTAGGGCTTGATGATTTCTTCAAGAAATCATCCCCTCTGCTGGTTAATCTTGTGATTACCTGTGTGTTCCTTTTTCCTCTGTGTGTGCACCTTCGTTTTCTTGGTCTTCCTTTGCAGGATCTGTTGAAGCTTGAGATCGGGAGCTGCTGGGTTTGTTTGCTCGGGATCTGGTGTTCTTGCTTCAAGATTGGAGAAGCTTACGGTTATACTGGTGAATCAATATCTGTTTGTGTGACATTGCATGCTAGTGTGTTTCTTTGTCATTCTTGTAATCAGATGCATGTTTAGATTTCTTAGGTGCTGTTCTTTAGAGTGTTTTGCTTTTGAATCTGAGTTGTAGATGTTTTTACTTTGCATGCACATTTGTAAATCGGGTTCTGATTTAATGCAAGCTGCGAAGGGGGTTTTTAACCCTTTGTCCTTGATGTAGGAAACTTGCTAATAACAAGTTTCTGAACAAGTAAAAATCCTTGTGCCTTCTGTCAATCTTTTTCTGTTCCTTTTGTATCTCCACGATTAATTTTACAACAATTGGTATCAAGAGCTTCGGTTCTTGTTTTTTCCCTTTTTCTGTGATTCGTGAAATTGCTTCTGCTGCATGTGCTATCTCTGATCTCCCCTCCCTGTTATACCTGTTGGTTGTATTCTTTTTTCTTGAATGCAATTTTTTCTTTTGTTGGCTTGAATCTTGTTCTACTGCTGGCTGTACAACATGGGGTCTGCACGCATGGAGGTGGAGAAATACGATGGAAAGGGTGATTTTAATATGTGGAGAAAGAAGATGAAGGCTGTCCTTGTTCATCAGAAATGTGCAAAGGCTCTTGGTGGAGAAAAGGGCCTTCCTGTTACTCTTAGCCCTGATGAGAAGGCTGATATGCTAGAAATAGCATACAGTCTTCTTGTTCTTCACTTGTCTGATAATGTCTTAAGACAAGTTGATGATGAGACCACCCCTAGTGGGGTTTGGCTCAAATTAGAATCCTTATTCATGACCAAATCCCTCTCTAATAAAATTTACCTTAAAGAAAAATTATTTGGCTTTAGGATGGAATCTGGGAAGTCCCTTGATGACAACCTAGATGAGTTCAAAAAGATAACCATCAGCCTAGCCAATATAGATGAAAAAATCTCAGATGAAAACCAGGCTATTATTCTTCTCAATGCCTTGCCTGACGCCTATAAGGATGTCAAGGCTGCCATCAAGTATGGCAGGGAGTCCTTAGGACTTGAGGATGTGCTAGGTGCTCTAAAGTCAAAGGAAATGGAACTTAATTCTAATAAAAGGGGGGCTGCTGAAGGTCTTAGTGTTAAGGGTAAGCAAGGAAATAAAGGTCAGTTTAATAAAAACAAAAACAAGAATAATAACAATTCGAATAATAATAACAATTCGAATAATAACAATAATAATAAGACTCAAAGTAATAGCAAGGTAACTTGCTGGCTGTGTCATAAAGAAGGGCATGTGAAGAAAAACTGCCCTGATCTTAAAAATAAGAATCAATCCTCTAACTCAAATAAAACTGAGTGTGCCAATGTTTTGAGTGGCTATGATAGTGCTGAGGTGTTAGCACTGTCATGTGTCTCTCATGAAGAGGAATGGGTAATGGATTCTGGTTGCACCTTCCACATGACACCTAGGAGAGATTACCTTTGGGGATATAAACCCCTAGAAGGTGGTAAAGTCCTCATGGGGAATGACCATACCTGTGAAGTGACTGGTGTAGGGGCTGTAAAACTTAAATTGGGTGATGGTTCTCTCAAAATCCTAAAAAATGTTAGGCATGTTCCAAACCTTAGGAGAAATCTAATATCTCTTGGGATGTTAGATGCTGCTGGTTTCTCCTTCAATAGTCAAGGAGGGTACCTTAAGGTACTTAAGGGTTCCCTTATGTCCCTAAAGGGGAAGCTAGTAGATGGTTTGTACATTTTGGAGGGTGAGGCTGTTACTCAAGCCTCATGTGTGGCTTCAAAGAGCCATGATGAGTCCTTCCTTTGGCATAAAAGGTTAGGACATATCAGCAACCAAGGGTTGCAAGAGTTATGTAAGCAAGGATTACTTTCTTTAAAAAAATTTAAAGATCTTACTTTTTGTGAAAACTGTGTTCTAGGAAAATCACATCGATTACCTTTTAACACAGCAAGTAGCATGGCTGAAAGTATCCTTGAATACATACACTCAGACTTATGGGGCTCTCCAAATGTACCAAACTCTCTTTCTGGCTCTCATTACTTTCTGTCCATGGTTGACTCTTATTCAAGAAGGGTGTGGACCATGTTCCTTAAGCAAAAGGATCAAGCCTTTGAAAGCTTTAAGGAATGGAAAAATCTGGTTGAAAACAAGTCTGGGAAGAGGGTTAAGGTTTTGAGAACTGATAATGGCCTGGAATTCTGTAGTAATCAGTTTAATGATTATTGCAAATATAATGGGATTACAAGGCACAGAACATGTGCTAACACACCACAACAAAATGGTGTGGCTGAGAGGATGAATAGGTCTATATTGAATAAGGTCAGATGTATGTTGGCCGAATCTGGCCTAAATAAATCTTTTTGGGCAGAAGCTGTTTCAACAGCCTGTTATGTAATTAATAGGTCACCTGCTTCTGCCATACATTTTAAAACCCCTATGGAACTGTGGTCAAATAAACCTCCCAGCCTAAATCACTTAAAGCCTTTTGGTTGTCTTGCTTATGTGCACTCTAAGCAAGATAAACTGAGTCCTAGGGCCCTTAAAGCTGTCTTTATAGGATACCCTATGGGTGTAAAAGGCTACAAAGTTTGGCTAATTGCTGAAAGGAAATGCATTGTCAGTAGAGATGTCATCTTTGATGAGGTGACTTTCTACAAAGATATTTCAAAGGAGAAAAGTGTAATGCATTCTCCGGATAAAGTAAGGCTGGAGGTGGAGAGATCTGATCTTGTAAGGCAGATCCCTGATCAGCTAGATCCTTTGGAGGATCAAACTGATGATGATGAGCATGAGGGGGATGCTCATCAACCCTCGGATGTCCAAGAAGGGACACCACCTGCAGATAATCATGAGGATTCTAATCTTTCTGATTATCTGTTAACTAGAGATAGAACTAGGAGGGTCATTAGACCCCCTAGTAGGTTTGCCCATGCTGATATAATAGCTTTTGCCTTGCAGGTTGCTAGTGAGGTGGATGAAGAGGAACCATCTTCATTTAAAGAGGCCATGCAGATGAGCACAAGAGACCAGTGGCTCAAAGCAATGAAGGAGGAAATGGCATCTTTGGAAAAGAACCAGACATGGATTCTTGTGGACAAACCAAAAAGTAAAAAGGTAATTGGTTGCAGGTGGGTATTTAGAAAAAAGCCTGATGTCCCTGGTTTAGAGGAGGCCAGGTACAAGGCTAGAGTTGTAGCCAAAGGCTACTCTCAAGTAGAGGGTATAGACTATAATGAAATCTTTTCTCCGGTTGTTAAGCACACATCAATTAGGATTATATTGGCTGTTGTTGCTATGTTTGATTTAGAACTAGAACAACTAGATGTTAAAACTGCCTTTTTGCATGGAAATTTGGATGAACTAATTTTTATGGAACAACCTGAAGGTTTCATAAAGAGAGGTTCTGAAAATAAAGTCTGTTTGCTTAAGAAATCATTATATGGTCTTAAGCAATCTCCTAGACAATGGTATAGGAGATTTGATGATTTTGTAATATCACATGGATTTATTAGAAGTAAATATGATCATTGTGTGTATTACAAAGCTGTCAATGATGACTGTTATGTGTACTTGCTCATATATGTTGATGATATGTTGATAGCTTCTAGGAACATAAAAGAAATTTGTAAAATTAAAGAGATGTTAAAAGGGGAGTTTGATATGAAACTCCTAGGTCCAACCAAGAGGATTCTAGGCATGGATATTCATAGGGAAAGGAAGGATAAATCATTATCCCTTTCACAGTCCCACTATGTAAAGAAAATTATAAAATTTTTCTCTTTGGAATTGGCCAGACATGTTAATGTTCCTTTGGGTGCACATTTCAAGTTGAAATCTGTTGTTGATAACTTGTCTGTTGAAGAAGCTAAATGTATGAGCAAAGTTCCTTATTCTAATGCAATAGGTAGCTTGATGTATGCCATGATAGAGACTAGGCCTGATATTGCATATGGTGTGAGTGTAGTTAGTAGGTTCATGAGTAAACCAAATAGAGATCATTGGAATGCTGTCAAATGGCTATTTAGATACTTGAATGGTACTTCTGATTTCTGTTTGCATTATTCTGCAAATAACTCTAATGAATTTGTTGTTAAGGGTTATTGTGATGCAGATTATGCTGCAGACTTGGACAAGAGGAGGTCTCTCACTAGTTATGTCTTTACGGTTGGAGGTAATGTTGTAAGCTGGAAATCCAACTTACAACACATTGTAGCACTCTCAACTACAGAATCTGAATATATTGCTTTAACCGAGGCTGTCAAAGAGGCTCTTTGGCTCAAGGGCATCACTTCTGAGTTGGGTTTTGGTAAGGCTCAACCTGAGGTAATGTGTGACTCTCAAAGTGCCATTCACCTATCTAAAAATAATGCATACCATGAAAGGACCAAGCATATAGATGTTAGGTTGCATTTTGTAAGAGATGTTGTATCTAATGATCTAGTTAAAATTGAAAAGATTTCAACTGATGTGAATCCTGCTGACATATTTACCAAGACTGTACCATGTAGCAAATTTAGGGAAGCTCTAGATTTGTTACATATTGGTAGCTAGTTGTATCTGTAGGCATGCATGACATTGGGATTAAGATCCCAAAACCACTTTGCTCTTGCATTATTTCGTGGTTTTAGGAATAAGGTGGAGTTTGTGAGCTTCATTTGTATTCCTAAAACAGGGGTTTTTTGGGTATTTTTATTCCATTTGCGTTTTGCTATCTTTTATGTCGTTTAACCATTTAGTTTTAAAACGCTGTAGTTTTTCGTTGTTGTTATTTTGGCTTATCTGATATGCATATATTAGATTCATTACTTTCATTTTCATCATAACTTTTACCCAAGTTTCTCTCTCTCTCTCCGTTTTTCTCTCTCGACTCAAAAGCGCTCTGAAACCCTATTAGGGCTTGATGATTTCTTCAAGAAATCATCCCCTCTGCTGGTTAATCTTGTGATTACCTGTGTGTTCCTTTTTCCTCTGTGTGTGCACCTTCGTTTTCTTGGTCTTCCTTTGCAGGATCTGTTGAAGCTTGAGATTGGGAGCGGCTGGGTTTGTTTGCTCGGGATCTGGTGTTCTTGCTTCAAGATTGGAGAAGCTTACGGTTATACTGGTGAATCAATATCTGTTTGTGTGATATTGCATGCTAGTGTGTTTCTTTTTCACTCTTGTAATCAGATGCATATTTAGAATTCTTAGGTGCTGTTCTTGGAGTGATTTGCTTTTGAATCTGAGTTGTAGATGTTTTTACTTTGCATGCACATTTGTAAATCGGGTTCTGATTTAATGCAAGCTGCGAAGGGGGATTTTAACCCTTTGTCCTTGATGTAGGAAACTTGCTAATAACAAGTTTCTGAACAAGTAAAAATCCTTGTGCCTTCTGTCAATCTTTTTCTGTTACTTTTGTATCTCCACGATTAAATTTACAACAATTTTAAAATTAAAGAGAAGCTGTTTAATGATTCTTTGATTGTAAAAATAAAAAGAATATTGAAATTGAATTACATACCGTGAAGAGTTGGAAGAAAAACTCTTAATTACTGAACTTGGCGCTCCTTTTTATTAAATAGGAAGTGTTCTTTCCTCCTTTTTACCGGTATTTTTTTTATATTTTCCTTTTAAATTTTAAGTTTTTTTTTCCTATTTACAGTTTTTCTCGAAAAGTTGATCAGAAATATGAAGGGGTGAAATCAATCAACGAGTAAAGTAATTGTTGATCGAATAATAAATAATGAATAAAACAAATTAATGTTCAGAACTGTTAAAAATTTATTCAAATAAGAATAAAATAAAAATAATTAAGTATTTTCAAGATTTAGGAGAAGCTAATAATGACTTTTTTATCCTAGAAGGAAGAAAATACGACTGAATTATACACTGGGAAAATTGGCAAGAAATATGCATGCATGGAGAGTTACTCCATTAATACAGTAATTGTTGATAGAGTAACTTATGTTAAATAAAATAAAGTAATATTCAAAACCTTAGAAAAATTCATGAAGATAAGAACAAGAAGACAATAACATCCTGTTGTGGATATTTCCTAAACTTGCTGCTATCTATATACTTATGTCATTTGCTCCATATTTGTACTTTCAATTTGCTTGCTGTCACTCATAATTATCTTATGGGTTTTATATTTCTCATATTATATAAGAATTGAAATCTCATGTTGCAGAGATAAAAAACATGTGGGACCCATGTGTTAGAAAAAAATTAGATGTAGGACCCATATCAACACAGAAATCGAAAGGTGTATAGGAAAGTTTAAATTCTCATGTTAAATGAGAAATATAAAACCTTATCTTATTCATATGGTAAGTGTTTTATGTTTCATATTAGATTGTGGGCTGAAGCTTATATTTTATTTGTGAGGCCCAAAAGTGTTACTTCCATATGTTGGTTATTTGCAACCTATGTCAAGACTATGCGTTTTAATGCTGTGATAAAAAAACTCAAAATGAATTAAAAAAAAAAAAAAACTCAAAATGAGTGTGGCTTTAAAATATACCTCGCAGAATTCTGTTTTACAAAAGGATTCAGATTGCTATTTTCTCTTTCTGGTTCAATTGGGTACTTTGAAAGAAAGAAATACTTAGGGTTTTGTCGAGTATTTTGAGAGGGATTTTGAGTGAGAGATACTGAGAATCACACCTCAGTTGTTTGGAAAGATTTATTTCTTGTGTTGAGACGCATCCATTGATTGGTTTATTTCTGGAAGATACGGTCATCAGAAAATTGAAGATAAATCAAGATGGTGAGCTCATGGACTGATGTAGAGCTGGTGAAACCGTGTAGCTGAGGTGCTAGTGTTATTGTGCTTGCTTGAGAACGGTTCTATCTTGACTTTATTTCTCTTCTGATGTTTTTTGGTTTCTTGCAATAAATCATTTGTAAATGTGGTGTTCTACTCCAGATTGGTATTTCTTGGTTATGTTGAGTAGGTGTTATCTGTAAATAGTTTATGCAAGTTTTGTTTTGGTAGTTGCTGTTATATCTGTAACTGTTTAACAATCTTGTACCTGCTGTTTGCTATTGAATAATAGTGCATGCTAGAGGGCGTTTGACCCTCATATGCCAACTTGGACGTATGAAATTCTTTCACAGAATTTCTGAACCAAGTATAAATTTCTGGTGTGTTGTTCTTTATGTTTTCCGCTTCTATAAGTCAGTTTTCTGGGTTTATACTTGATAGCTCTATACCGAGAATTGTAACGTAACCAAGTATATTCTAGGTTGAAGAGAAGTTCGTTAATGACTTTTTATATGTAGAAACAAAAAGAAAATTGAGATTTAATAACATAGCGTGAAAAGTTGGCAAGAAATATATATTGGTGGAGCCTATCCACGAACATAATAATTGATTGAGTAGCAGAGGAAGAGTAGAATAAATTAATTTTCAGGACTATTGAGAAGTTCTTTAAAATAAAACCACGATTTTTAGTATGCAGCCTTTTAGAGCACCTGGGATTGATGGCTTTTATATTGTCTTTCTTCGATTTCAATAGGGAAATGTGGGTGTTTCTGTGTATAACCTCATTAGAGATATATTTGCTGATCTAGAAAAGGTTGCTAGTGTGAATCAAACTCTGATCTATCTAATTCCTAAGATGGATAACCCTGAAGTCTTAAGCCAGTTTCGGCCTATTAGTCTTTGCAATATTATTTATAAAGTGGTCACTAAATTGGTTGCCTTAAGACTCAAGAATCACATGAGTACTCTCATTATGCTCAACCCACTTTTGTAAATGGAAGACACGCTTCTGATAATATAAGTATTACCTAGGAAATTATCCATTTCATTAGAACCAGGAAGGGTAAAAAAAGATGGATGGCGATTAAGGTGGATCTGGAGAAAGCCTATGATAGGCTTGGTGGGATTTCTTGCAGCATACTTTTCAGGTGTCAGTCTTGCTGGAATCTCTAATTAATCTTATAATGACTTGTGTCTCTTCATCAACCATAAATCTTCTTTGGAATGGTGCCCAGACTGTTTAGCCCCTTAGAGGAATCAGACAGAGAGATCCATTATCTCCCTCTCCTTTTATTCTTTGTATTGAGAGACTGGGACACATCATCTCAACATCAGTTGATCAAAAGAGGTGGAATCCTGTGACCCTTAGAAAGAAGGCCCCTCCAATATCCCACCTCTTTTTTGCTGACGATCTTCTTCTTTTTACGGAAGCATCCTTTAATCAAGTTGATTTAATTACTAGCATTCTCAATCACTTTTGTTCATCCTCTGACCAGAAATTTGGAAGTAGCAAGACTCGAGTGTTCTTTTCCAAGAATGTGAATAACTTTAGAAGAAGAGAGTTATGCCAATCTCTGAGTTTTCCCCCTACCCCTGATCTGGGCAAGTATCTAGGAGTCCCTATTCTCCGTAAGAGGGTCAACAAGAATACTTTCAAGCATATTTTAGATAATGTTGTAGAAGACAGTGGGTGTGATAACACATATTTTGTTACACTTATTTATTACTCTTAGTTAGCATTTTTAGGATTTATTTGAGTTAAATAAAGATCTTTTGGGTCAAATTAAAATTCTAGATTTTAATTGGGTTTAATTGATTTACATCAGAAATTTTAAAATTTACACTACTTCTATATTTTGGACATATCTCACTCTATAGATGTCCGATTGAATCTGTTCTTATTGTTTTTTGCAGCTAACAGAAAGTGCTACAATCGCTATTTCAGCCATTAAGCCCAACTCGGACGGGAAGATAGCCGAAACCTGAGCCCAAGATGGACGTATTTTACTGAAAATTTATTTAAAAGTGGACTTAAGTTGTAATTTTGAACCCAATGTACATGAGGACAAGAGCCAGTATTTCTGTTTTCTTTCCTTTTATTTTAGGTTGGATTTGTAGAGTCTGAAGCTCAGCTTTATTAAGGGTTAAAAGGGCGAGAGTAGGGACCTTGTGAATGATTTGTCGTTTGAATTTTAATTTTATAGTTTTGAGATTAATAGAGTTTTTGTCTTTTCTCTCTCCTCTTTTCTTTAACCAACCCAAGGGTTGAGGATTCCATGGTTGAATCATGAGGACTTGCGTCTCATTTTGAATTAAATCAATTTCTCTTTCCAACTCGATTTGGCTCGCGTGATTGTGGGTGTTCAATCTGAGATACATGGTTGCGTTCTTAGGAAAGAGATTAACCATTAGATTTAATGGTTAGGTTAATTACCCAATGAACTCAAGTAGAACAGGTTGATACTCCGCAATTGCGCGAGTAGACGCGCCGTATTCGACCAAACGCTAGGCGATCATCTAGAGAGGGGTTCCTAAATGAATGCAGAGATTCCAATTCGATTAGGGTCAACCACGATTTGGTAATTATTTGTCCAATGATGGATATCCTTGGAATCCTAATTCTTGGGTTGGTTGCTTTTAATTTGATTATTCTTTTTTTTTCATTTCCGTTTAAATTGACAATCATATTAAAACCCTTCATTTTAGTTTTCATTTCTCCTTAGTTTCTCTTTTTATTTAGTTTCCATTTTTATTTGGTTTCCGTTTTCATTTAGTTATTGTTTCATTTATTTTTCATTTTCATTTTGTTTCCATTTTATTTTTATTTTTATTTTTATTTTTATAATTGAGCGATTAAGTTCCTTGCAAACTCCTTCATATACGACTCGGGTTGACGCTTTACTACAAAATTTTAATAAACCTGATTTAATTAATTTGTGCGAGTTCGATAGCTCGTGCCAGAATTTGGCGTCGTTGCCGAGGAGTTTGCATCGTTCTTTACCCTCTTCCTTCTTTTGTTTCAATTATGCAGAAAATTAATCATAGGGAGTGGTGTGATAAGCAAACTAAGAGGATCTTCACATGTGGATGGACATTGCCTCAAGCCTTTTTATGAGGGACTCCAGCAGCAGCTTGTGGAGGCACAAATCAGGCTCACTGATGCGACTTACCCTCCCTAAGGAGGATAAGGAGTCTTTTTTTTCCTTTTTTTCATGGAAACAAAGGAAACAAAAGCAAAAACAAAACTAACAACAGACAAGTCTGGGGGTAGTCACCCCTATTTGGTCTCTCAAAATCAGGTTCATGCATTCGACAGGAGGGGCCTCCAACATTTCCACTTCCCAATCTAGATAGGTAGCACTGGATGCCAACCAATCTGCAAGGACATTCCCTTCTCTAAACGTGTGCGACACTTCCACAGTCCAGTCTTTGCTCAAAAGAGCTTGGATCCTTTTTACCATTGTATAAAAGGGTTGATTATTTGAGCATCCTTTCCTTGATAGCTCCACAACCACTAAAGAATCACTCTCAAGCCAAACTCTTATGAAACCTCTCTCCTATGCTATTTCTAAGCCCAGTAGCAAACCCTTTAATTCGGCCAGGAGGGTATTTCCTTGACCGGTGTATTTTCTGAACCCCACTATCCAACTTCCACTTGCATCCCGCAACGCACCTCTGAAAGAGGATCTGCGACTGTCAAGGGAGCTAGAGCCATCAGAGTTGATTTTGATTCAGCCCTCCGGGGGGAACTTCCAACTGATAAAAGCATTCGTTCTTCTTGTGGAATTAACCAATGCAACCCCAAGCAAATTGTATGCTAACGTGATATTCTCTACTTGAGATTTTATGCGATTGAAGGTGCTAAAAGGATTGGGCACAGCTCCATTGATCACGACATTATTACGTTCTTGCCAAAGCATCCAACAAGAGACCCCAAACCAACTTCTACTATTATTCCATGAGGGGGACCCACCATTGTTCTGGAGATATGTCTCAAGCCATTTGTCAATGGGGAGGTTAAAGAATATAGACTGTTTATCCTGAGGGACTACCATCTCCCAGACTTTATGAGCCCACTCACAATCCCTCATCACATGGATTCTGTCTTCTAGGGGGTTATTGCATCTCATGGAGTGGCAAAAGGTAAGTGTGTGTGAATTTGATAACACATATTTTGTTACACTTATTTATTACTCTCGGTTAGTATTTTTAGGATTTATTTGAGTTAAATAAAGGTCTTTTTGGTCAAATTAGAATTCTATATTTTAATTGGGTTTAATTCTTTTTAGTCACAATTTTCCAAATTTTCACTACTTTCGTATTTTGGCCATATCTCACTCTACAGATGTCTGATTGACTCTGTTATTATTTCAATTTGCAGCTAACAGAAAGTGCTACAATCTATATTTTCCACTGAAGCCCAATTCGAACGGGAAGATGGTCCAAGCCTAAGCCCAAGATAGACATGTTTTGCTGGAAATTTATTTAAAAGTTGACTTAAGTTGTAATTTTGAACCCAATGTACATGAGGCCCAGAGCTAGTATTTCTATTTTTTTCCTTTTATTGTGGGTTAGATTTGTAGAGCCCGAAGCCCAGCATGATTAGGGGTTAAAATGGCGAGAGTATAGGCCTTGTGAATGATCTTTCGTTTGAATTTGAATTTTACAATTTTGAAATTAATAAAATTTTCGTCTTTTCTCTCTCCTTTTTTATTTAATCAACCCAAGGGTTGAGGATTCCATGGTTGAATCCTGAGGACTTGTGCCTCATTTTGAAATAAATTTGTTTCTTTCCAACTCGATTTGGCATTGCGCGATTGTGGGTGTTCAACCTGAGATACGCGATTGCGTTCTTAGGAGAGATATTAACTATTAGATTTAATGGTTAGGTTGATTAACCCAATAAACTCAAGTCGAACGGGTTGATACTCTGTGATTGCGTGAGTAGATGCGCCGTATTCGACAAAACGCTAGGCGATCATCTAGAAAGAGGTTCCTAAGCGAATGCAGGGATTCCAATTTGATTAGGGTCAACCACGATTTGGTAATTATTTGTCCAATGATGGATATTATAACACCTCGGAAAATTAAATGAGAATTTATGTGAAAAAAATATGGGTTTAAGAGGGAAGGATTAGTGAAAATCCGAGAATTAGGGCCAAAATGGGCTAAAAGGGCAAAATGGTAATTTGCCAAAAACGTGAACCGAGGCATGAAAAATGGAGTTAGAGATTTAATATGACAAAAATAAGGCTGAAAATGGAATCAGAACGGAAAATTGAGTGAATAGGCAAATTTGAGAAAAATTGATGAATAGTGATTTTTAAGTGTTAAATACTGCAGTACGGGTGTACCGATAAGTGTGAAATTTTTATGAGAATTTTGAGGAAAGAAAAATATGACATGGACTGGAAAAATATGTAGATTAAGAATATATGATCATAATTTTTATCGGAGTTAAAGTTAGATCGCGTGTGGGACCCGTGTGACCGAAGTCACTTGGCCCCCACACCTTTTTCTCCTTTTTCCTTCCTCCCTTCTTCCTTATGTCCCGTGCGCCCCTGTGAGAAGAGAACAAAACACCATTTTCTTCTCCATTTTCCCATTTCTTCGTTTCTTCACCGAATCGCTTGATTTTGGTGTTGAAATCTATTGTAAACAACCTTCTAGATCCATTGGTAACACTTAGAAGCCATGAAACCACCTCCATTGCTGCGTTTTTGGGCAAAACAGATCCGAACCCTATGGTGTTCTTGGAGTTTTTGGAGTTTTTGGATCTCTTTTGGATTGATGGAGCCTTGGTGGTGTTCCTACACTTGATGGTGAGTATATTTGTGGTATTTTTATGGTTGGATTCATAGATCTAGGAATTTATGCTTTAAACCTTTGATTTTAGATGTGTGATGATAGAGAGCTCAAATGGAAAAATGCTATTAGATGAAAATGCCTTAGAATGATGCATGAAGGCTAGAAATGCTATGATAAATTTTGGTGAAAAAGTTAGGTTTTTAACTTAGGAAATTTTGGGTTGAGTTTCATAATTTTGTGAAATTGGCATGTGGTGTAATTGAATAATTGAATGGTGGACCATTGGTATAGGTTGATAATATGATGATATGATTAGTGTGTGTGTTAAAATGGAATTGAAAACCTTGTAGAATCAACCTTGAGGAATTCGAACCATAGAGTGGTTTGGAGGAAAAATGATGTAAAGGTTGTGAATTTGATGGAAAATGATATAAATATGATGTTTAAATGGATGATGGTATAGTGTGATATAGTGGAATGAGAAGAAATAATGTGTGATTCATGATATAATGGGTAATTTGATCTATAAAAGAGATTGAAGTAAAATGAATGAGTATTTGAGATTTAATGTTTCATTTGGAAATGGATTGATAATCTTGTTGTGGATTATCTAGGTTGCCTCTGTTGGACGCTTTGGAAGCGGGTAAGCTTGGAGCTTACGTTTGGATCATGGGCTCGGTATTGAGGTAACCTTTGGAACTGGGGTTTAGCCCTTGTGTGCTCCACCACACCTAGTGGAAGGTTGTGGTTGGATTATGTGGTTATGACATTGTGTGATTGGGTGCTTGTATGCATATTGCTTGATTTTTTGTGAAAATTGTTTGGTCACTGGCCAGTTGACGTGTGTTGGTTTGGACATTCGCTGGGTTCGTCCTACGGGAGAATGCCAGTTGGAATGCCATGGTGTTGACTCTGGGAGCGACATCAGGATGATCCAAGCGGGGGACGTCCGCCGGATAGGGCTCATGAGGAGTTCCGGTTGGGTATTGCCATGGAGTCTTCTCAACCATGGGAGAGGCGCCAGGACTGTCTCGGGAGTTATATGATGGAGTCCTTGAACATGAATCCATGAGTGGATGTTCTTGGGTTGTCTCCAGTTGGTGGGTGATATTGCATTGCTTGCATATTGTATGATGTTATATTTGCACATTGAGTGAGCCATGGGGTGGAGAAACCTCCAGGGCCCTTGGTTTACTGAGATATATTTATATATCTCACCCCGTGTTGTGGGGCATCATTTCAGGTTAGGTTGAGCCTGGAAGAGTGGAGCATGAGGTGCATGTTGGAGGCACCATGTGATGAGCATTGGATAGGGACACATCTTGCATATGTTTTATGCTTTAGACTTAGGCCATGAACTTGTGCATGTTGAAAATGCCATGCTTGTATGTTCATGACTACTTGTTAAGTCTTTCAATTTGATGTATATGTAGGACTTTAGTATATGTTGTATATTTGAGTGAGCATGGGACTTGTCCATTGCCACATTCATTGTAATTGAAGCCTTGGCAAAGATGTTGTAAAATGGTCCATAATTGTTGTAAAATGGCCATTGGATTAAAGACTTGTAAATGATGCTTTAATGAATGGAAATGCATGTTTGAAGGGCCTAGTGCCTAGATTAGAGTATGTTTAAGTGTTGTGTGGAGTATCAAGGGGTTAGGGATGGATTACACAACCCTTTTTGGGGCTTAAAATGCTGTAATCTGTCATTTTGCTGCATAGTAATCGATTACCCAAGCATGGTAATCGATTACCATGCAACAGGGGACGAAAATTTGGCTACTGTCTTCACTGGTAATCGATTACTGAGGCTTGGTAATCGATTACCATGTGAGGTAATCGATTACCCAAGCTTGGTAATCGATTACCAGAACAGAGGAGGTCAAAATTTGGCTACTGCCTCATTTTTGACAGGTGGTAATCGATTACCACCCACTGGTAATCGATTACCACAGTGCAATTTTTGAAAATTCAGGTTTGTCTTGACTTAAAGAAAGGGGCATAACTTGGTGGGTAGAACTCCAAATGGTTCGTGGTTTGAAACCACGCGTAGCTTATGTAAAGGGCTAGAAAATGGTAAGAAATGAAAATAAGTTGATAAGTTTAAATGAGCTGAATAAAGAGAATGATTAGTGATGTTAGCAGACTGTATGCTTCCGCGTATTGCATTTACAATTATAGTGTTGTTTTAATTAATTACGGAAACGGATATTGTTATAAAAACAGGAATATGATAAAAGGAAAAAGTTTGCCCGTAATTTAATTAACCAATTACTGTGATTGTAACTGCGCTTAATATCATAATCAATGTTAACAACACCGGTACGTAACGGGCTGTTACATTTTATGGTATCAGAGCAGTTTCTTTAGGGAACTCTGATGATTGTGTAATTGAGGTGAGTGCTGTATAGTTGTACGTAGACTCTTATTGACTGCTACACATGTGATTCCTTAGTTTGGGCCTGATCAACCCATTTCTTCGTGTTCAATGTGTGGTCAGTATAAGATGCCTTCGCGACAACCCTGGAGCACCAATGCCAGTCTTTAGGCTAAGGTGGTGGGTGCAGTGTTGACTACCCCACGGATGGGTATGTTAGTAAGTGAATTTGGTATAATGGAGGACTTAGTGAGAATAAATTGTGATACTGTCATTGAGGACTTAGTGAGAATGAATTGATATAAGATTTTTAACCATTTTGGGTAGAATGCTACCATAGTTGAATGTGTGGTCTTGTGGTTAGTAAAGGGATTGATTTGAGTGGATATTGGTATGTTGATGTTGGTAGTCTTTCCTAAATGTATGGGGAGTTAGAACAATTGAGTATATGTGGGAATTAGTGGTATATCTTTGACATGGTGGGGGATTGGAACCCCAATGAATTCGTGAAAATTGGAATATTAGTGTTGATATGTAATATTGAGTACCTTAGGGTAAAGTATAAGGTTATAAGACCCTTGATGAGGGCACGTATATGGATGACTTGATATGCTTGGATGTGGGAGTAAATTGAAATTTCAAATTTGGATTGAGGATCGTGAGTAACTTAAAAGAATTATGGAAATGAAGTGGGGGATAATTCAATGTTTAAAATGGGACTTTGGTCCATGATGAATAATGCTGGTTAGATGTAAGTGAAGATGTCATATGTACAAAAAGTAAAATATAAGAAGTTGAGGGAATTGCCATGTAAGGCATTGGATGAATTTGATTGAAGGTATGTGAGTCCATGAATTAAGGATGGTTGGACTTGACAAACGTGAGGTGATAAAAACATAACTGAGTGTGGTGTATTAATTATACTAAGATGTTTCCATAATGTTGAGTAGCATTAAAAGGTTAATGATGTGGCCTAACCTTAGGTGGATAATAATCTGTGATGGCTAAGCGCCAGTATATATATATATATATATATATATATATATATATATATATATATGTAATGTGAAGGCCGGAGTGCCTAAGTGTATAATTGTGTTGTTTTGAGTTAGTAAACTCTATGGAAAAAGAAAAATTATTTTTTTGTAAAAGAGTAATGATGTAAGTGAAATTCCCTATGATGGGAAATGTAGAAGAGATTGTCTCTTTGGAGTGTCATTGGATGCTCAATGTGGTATGGGATTCGTGATGGAGTCCCGGTGTGCAAGTTATACCATGGCACACATGTCGGTAATAATGTGACAATTAAAATTGTCCTGGGTTTCCCTTTGTGGATTGAATCCTAAGAGTTGTTGCTCTTGGAAGTCCCAGGCGAGCGCTGCTCGAAGTTGGAAAGTATCTGGTGGTCCGGATGCGCTGAATGCATGGACGGTTAAATGAGGGCACTCTTGGTGTCATGGTGAAATATTGAGATGAAAAGTGAAGTTATTTTACGGAAGTGGGTCTTTTACAGTGTGAGCATAGTTGCTATGAGTCATGATGGACAACGGATTAGAACTGTACCAATTATGGGTACTATTAAGAATTGAAAATTATGTGTTAAAGAATGAGAAAGATGATGGAATCATGTGAGGATGATTATGCTACGGACCTAGACTAATGACTAGTCAAATGAAATGAGTAGAATGTTGAGAAAAGGACCATATTGGAAAATTATAGTGGATGGTACAAAATAGGACACATCTAATATACCATTATATATCTATATAAGAATTTGTTTGCCGTTATATACGGATTTGATGTGAATGTGTTATCTTTGTGTGGCTATCTCCGTATGGATTATGTTCCCGGAGATTATTATTATTATTTGGTATAAGTAATGTAGTGTGAGGTAGAACCTTGAGTTAGCGGGACTGTTAGTACAGCCTATGGCATGTTACCTCTTCTTGCGTGAATTATAAGGACAGATTCTCTGATTGGTGGGGCATTGCACCTGGGGCCCTTAGGACAGCAAGAGCTCGAGGGGTTAAACCTAAGGATGTTCTTACCCATTGCATTAGAGGATTGTATCTTGTGAGGAACGCAAGAGGTGAATTTGGATAACTGTAAGTGAACAGTAATATGCCTAATATGATGAAATGTGTGAAGTGCCATGAGATGGTAGTTGGAATTATAAAATTGGGCACTCGGAGATGTGCATGAGTGTATACCAAGTGTGGTAGTATGGGATTATGGTTTTACGGAGATTATGAAATGAATGTTGGATTGTCACCCTATGTGAAGGGAATGGAAAATTGATTAGTATTGATGGATTAAGTCAAAGTCTTCTGGGAAGGCTTGTGATGGCGAAATGTTAAGTTAAGTTGGTGGCCAAAGTGGCCAATGATTTTAAGAAGTGATTAATGAAGATATAGTCAAGTAAGAAAGTGTGATACTAGTTGTTAAAGAGAAATGTAATCGTGAAATAAAAGGTTGAGATCTCTACCCTGGTGGTAGAATCACTGATGAAGTTGTATGGATGCCAATTGTAGTGAGAGGTGTTTGAAAATACACAATATGAATGTTGTTCTTGGCTAGGTATCAAGATATATGATTGAGTGTGCTAGTAGTACTGTGAATAGTCCAAGAGACTGGTGTAATAGCCAATATGAAATTATGAAAGTAATGATAATGATGGATTTAGTCCTTGTAGCATGATGGATAGGCTTTGAAAATCCCTATGTGATGGGACGGATATGAGAGAGAGATGATATGTGACCTTGGAGTGACACATACTGGTGGAATGAAATGATAATGAAGGTGAGGTGTATAGGATGAAATACATGTGAAATTGATAACATGAGTACGGAATTGTAATTAAAGAAAATTGTTAATGGAAATCTTGGGCATGTTGCCTTTAATGGGAGAAATCAGTGCTGAACTATGTGTTAAGTTGTGGAGATGATTAGCTGAAATGGTAAGTATGATCTAGAATATGAAAATTCATGAGTGAATTCATGGTTGAAAGCGTTGAAATGACTGATGAGAGGTATGAATTGTAATGTGTGGTCCATTGGGGACCAGATAAAGGTCTTGAGAGAGAGAGATTCGCCATTGTGTTTTGGTGAAGTTGTTGAACTTTTAAGGATAGGTTGACTGTTGAGCACAAAGATGGTGCTTGTAAAAGGTAAAGTGTTGAGGTGAAATGGTACGTTGTAGGTTGAGAACATGAGAAAAGAAAATTGTGTATATACGAGTTGTGGCTAGGTGCCAAAAATGGGAATTTGTCCCTCAGAAAATAAAGGTATAGTGAGCGTGAACTGGATGATTACTCGGTGAGTTGCACTGAGAGGCTGTGAGATTCCATAATAGTGTTTAATGTGGAATAAGAAATGTGAAAGAGATTGATGACAAGAGTTAATACTCCGTGGAGATAAAAATTCAAAGAAGGAAAATTGTGGCTGTGTTGTGCCAATAAGTATTAGTTGCCTGTGTGGCACAGATTGAATAGGATGTAGCATAACCCTATGGGTATATAGGTTGATATGTTAATTTGGTAGGAAAACCTGCCAAGAGAAAATATGAGCTATATGTGCTAGGTAGCAGGACTTGTGAAAAGAAATTGAAAAGCATATGAAAAGAAATTGGCTTGGTAAAGCATTGATAGTGCACAACTGGGTGGTGCACTCCGGTTGTTCACATATGGTGTCACCGGTTGAGATTGAGATTGGGAAGGACTTGAGGTCTCCCATTGGGCCTTTGAAAGGCAAGGTCATTGTGAAATGTGGCTGAAAAGCCAAAAGATAGAAATGTAAATTTTATTTTGGTGTCCGCGCACTGATGGAGCTTCTTGGGTACGGGGGACTGAGATTCTCTGGCTGTATCCCGAGTTAGCGTAGGTGCATAGTTGATTTTGCGGACAAAATTCCTAAAAGGTGGGGTGAATATAACACCTCGGAAAATTAAATGTGAACTTATGTGAAAAAAATATGGGTTTAAGAGGGAAGGATTAGTGAAAATCCGAGAATTAGGGCCAAAATGGGCTAAAAGGGCAAAATGGTAATTTGCCAAAAACGTGAACCGAGGCATGAAAAATGGAGTTAGAGATTTAAAATGACAAAAATAAGGCTGAAAATGGAATCAGAACGGAAAATTGAGTGAATAGGCAAATTTGAGAAAAATTGATGAATAGTGATTTTTAAGTGTTAAATACTGCAGTACGGGTGTACCGATAAGTGTGAAATTTTTATGAGAATTTTGAGGAAAGAAAAATATGACATGTACTGGAAAAATATGTAGATTAAGAATATATGATCATAATTTTTATCGGAGTTAAAGTTAGATCGCGTGTGGGACCCGTGTGACCGAAGTCACTTGGCCCCCACACCTTTTTCTCCTTTTTCCTTCCTCCCTTCTTCCTTATGTCCCGTGCGCCCCTGTGAGAAGAGAATAAAACACCATTTTCTTCTCCATTTTCCCATTTCTTCGTTTCTTCACCGAATCGCTTGATTTTGGTGTTGAAATCTATTGTAAACAACCTTCTAGATCCATTGGTAACACTTAGAAGCCATGAAACCACCTCCATTGCTGCGTTTTTGGGCAAAACAGATCCGACCCCTTTAGTGTTCTTGGAGTTTTTGGAGTTTTTGGATCTCTTTTGGATTGATGGAGCCTTGGTGGTGTTCCTACACTTGATGGTGAGTATATTTGTGGTATTTTTATGGTTGGATTCATAGATCTAGGAATTTATGCTTTAAACCTTTGATTTTAGATGTGTGATGATAGAGAGCTCAAATGGAAAAATGCTATTAGATGAAAATGCCTTAGAATGATGCATGAAAGCTAGAAATGCTATGATAAATTTTGGTGAAAAAGTTAGGTTTTTAACTTAGGAAATTTTGGGTTGAGTTTCATAATTTTGTGAAATTGGCATGTGGTGTAATTGAATAATTGAATGGTGGACCATTGGTATAGGTTGATAATATGATGATATGATTAGTGTGTGTGTTAAAATGGAATTGAAAACCTTGTAGAATCAACCTTGAGGAATTCGAACCATAGAGTGGTTTGGAGGAAAAATGATGTAAAGGTTGTGAATTTGATGGAAAATGATATAAATATGATGTTTAAATGGATGATGGTATAGTGTGATATAGTGGAATGAGAAGAAATAATGTGTGATTCATGATATAATGGGTAATTTGATCTATAAAAGAGATTGAAGTAAAATGAATGAGTATTTGAGATTTAATGTTTCATTTGGAAATGGATTGATAATCTTGTTGTGGATTATCTAGGTTGCCTCTGTTGGACGCTTTGGAAGCGGGTAAGCTTGGAGCTTACGTTTGGAGCATGGGCTCGGTATTGAGGTAACCTTTGGAACTGGGGTTTAGCCCTTGTGTGCTCCACCATACCTAGTGGAAGGTTGTGGTTGGATTATGTGGTTATGACATTGTGTGATTGGGTGCTTGTATGCATATTGCTTGATTTTTTGTGAAAATTGTTTGGTCACTGGCCAGTTGACGTGTGTTGGTTTGGACATCCGCTGGGTTCGTCCTACGGGAGAATGCCAGTTGGAATGCCATGGTGTTGACTCTGGGAGCGACATCAGGATGATCCAAGCGGGGGACGTCCGCCGGATAGGGCTCATGAGGAGTTCCGGTTGGGTATTGCCATGGAGTCTTCTCAACCATGGGAGAGGCGCCAGGACTGTCTCGGGAGTTATATGATGGAGTCCTTGAACATGAATCCATGAGTGGATGTTCTTGGGTTGTCTCCAGTTGGTGGGTGATATTGCATTGCTTGCATATTGTATGATGTTATATTTGCACATTGAGTGAGCCATGGGGTGGAGAAACCTCCAGGGCCCTTGGTTTACTGAGATATATTTATATATCTCACCCCGTGTTGTGGGGCATCATTTCAGGTTAGGTTGAGCCTGGAAGAGTGGAGCATGAGGTGCATGTTGGAGGCACCATGTGATGAGCATTGGATAGGGACACATCTTGCATATGTTTTATGCTTTAGACTTAGGCCATGAACTTGTGCATGTTGAAAATGCCATGCTTGTATGTTCATGACTACTTGTTAAGTCTTTCAATTTGATGTATATGTAGGACTTTAGTATATGTTGTATATTTGAGTGAGCATGGGACTTGTCCATTGCCACATTCATTGTAATTGAAGCCTTGGCAAAGATGTTGTAAAATGGTCCATAATTGTTGTAAAATGGCCATTGGATTAAAGACTTGTAAATGATGCTTTAATGAATGGAAATGCATGTTTGAAGGGCCTAGTGCCTAGATTAGAGTATGTTTAAGTGTTGTGTGGAGTATCAAGGGGTTAGGGATGGATTACACAACCCTTTTTGGGGCTTAAAATGCTGTAATCTGTCATTTTGCTGCATAGTAATCGATTACCCAAGCATGGTAATCGATTACCATGCAACAGGGGACGAAAATTTGGCTACTGTCTTCACTGGTAATCGATTACTGAGGCTTGGTAATCGATTACCATGTGAGGTAATCGATTACCCAAGCTTGGTAATCGATTACCAGAACAGAGGAGGTCAAATTTTGGCTACTGCCTCATTTTTGATAGGTGGTAATCGATTACCACCCACTGGTAATCGATTACCACAGTGCAATTTTTGAAAATTCAGGTTTGTCTTGACTTAAAGAAAGGGGCATAACTTGGTGGGTAGAACTCCAAATGGTTCGTGGTTTGAAACCACGCGTAGCTTATGTAAAGGGCTAGAAAATGGTAAGAAATGAAAATAAGTTGATAAGTTTAAATGAGCTGAATAAAGAGAATGATTAGTGATGTTAGCAGACTGTATGCTTCCGCGTATTGCATTTACAATTATAGTGTTGTTTTAATTAATTACGGAAACGGATATTGTTATAAAAACAGGAATATGATAAAAGGAAAAAGTTTGCCCGTAATTTAATTAACCAATTACTGTGATTGTAACTGCGCTTAATATCATGATCAATGTTAACAACACCGGTACGTAACGGGCTGTTACAGATATCCTTGGAATCCTAGTTCTTGGGTTGGTTGCTTTTAATTTGATTATTCTTTTTTTTTCATTTCTGTTTAAATTGACAATCATATTAAAAAACCCCATTTTAGTTTTTCGTTTTCTTTAGTTTCCGTTTCTCCTTAGTTTCTCTTTTAATTTAGTTCCCATTTTTATTTGGTTTTCATTTTTATTTGATTCCCATTTTCATTTAGTTCTTGTTTCATTTAGTTTCCATTTTCATTTAGTTTACATTTTATTTTTATTTTTATTTTTATAACTGAGCCATTAAGTTCCTTGCAAACTTATTGAGAGACGACTCAGATTGACGCTTTACTACAAAATTTTAATAAACCCGATTTAATTAATTTATGCGAGTTTGTCAGCTCGTGTCAGGGTGATATTAAAAATCTCTAAGAGGTTTGAACCCATGTAACAGAGAAATTTAAAACGAAATTATCAAACACAGTGCAATTAAGAATAAGCAATAGACTTACAGTATGTCAGAGCACAAAACAGAATGAACAATGTATGCAAGATAGTGTAAGAAATCTGAGCCTACAGAAAGTGTCTCCTTAAAACAATTTTCCCTCGCACTGATACCGAAGGTTGATGGACGCTTGTCTCCCAGGATATAACAGATTGCGTCTGAAGATTGGTGGCACTACTAGTCAACAGCCCGAACGAACACAACAAGACGCTAGAGGAATGACATCAGAAAATTGAAGGAAGTATGCAAAATCGGATGAAGGAAAAAATCCGGCAGAGTAATAGTGCAGAAAATTGGATAATTTTTCTAGGGAGTGAGGGTCTATTTATAGACACTGGCCGGACACGATGAACCACCGCCAACGAAACGTCATGACGGATTGTGTAACGCCCTCCCTTGTATGCATCCAAGAGATGTTGTTTGCTAAGCGGAATTACAGTCTTTAACGACACTTTAGCTACTGAAAAATTTAACTTGAGTGTTTTCTAATCGAAACTTAGTTGAAATCGGTTTTCTTCAAAAAATCAGAGTATGTTTTCAAAATTTTCTTAATTTACTGAAAATATTATTTCCAAGGCAAAACCGTACTGTCTTTATAAATTCGTATAAAATCAGTGGGAGGATTTAAAAAAATATTCCTTTTGATTTAGAAAGAGCACGTCTGGGGCTTCGCGTGCATACAAAATAATAGTAAATCGAAGTTCGTTTACCCCTTGAAACATAACCCGTAAGGTGCTCGTAAAACTGTTAAAAATTCAGCACTTAATAAAACGTTCAAAAATCCTTTTCGCAAAATGTTTTCAGATTTTTCCAAAACAGCCGTTGTTCATGCAAGACTTAAACAGAATGTAAGATAATAATGTCTACAATCATCCAAGTGCTCCAAAATAATAAGCATTACAGTCATCCAACAATTAAACAGCCACAACAAAAATCCAAGCAGCAGCAAGTAACAGCAAGCATCACACCTTCAAATGCTCTTTCGTCCTCCTGCCATTTATGAAAATAATAGCCCCAAAGGGGTGAGAATAATCCCAGTAAAGTAGCAACAAAACCAATAACACAACAGTATTAAACTAGGCACAAAATCATAAACAGTCACTTCAACATATCATGTTCCTTGTCCTTTCCTTTTCATCATATATATATTGCGTATATAACGCCTTCCTTTTGCGCTCTTAGCACCATCGTGCGCGCAATACACAGTGGAGATCCCATAAATCGGCACCCTCATAGGTGGATTCCAACTGTGGCCTATGCGGACTGATGCCAAGTGTCCCATGCCCTGGTACCGGAGGGATGCCTATATAATGCGTGCTCAAACACATGGTCCTGTACATAACTATTCTAATTTGCAAGGCTATGTGAATTTTGGTACATGCATGCCATGCTATGCTGTCACACACAAAACAGGAAAATAAATGCGGTATGATGTGAGATGCATGTTTATATCATACTTTTCATATACGTTATGCTGCCACATAACAACTTTACCTCATAATCATATACCCATCAAGGCATTGGCAGAATACGTTCATCATATGGAACATAATTTTACGGAGTATGGAGCATCATGTCACAACTTCGTACACTAGTCAATAGTCACATTAGGTAATATCGCCTGACACTTACCTTGCGTGCCTTAAATGATTACCAAACAGCAGTGAAATATGCTACGTTTCTCACTGCTTACGCGCACCTAAATCAAGTGCAATACATCATTTTACAACAACGTTTTAAAGCAAAATAGTGAGCAGAAACGACAATGTTTTACAACAAAATAGTGAGCAAAAACAACAACGTTTTACAGCAAAATAGTGAGCAAAAGCAGCAACATTTGACAACAAAATAGTGAGAAAACAACAACTTTTTACCGCAAAACAGTGAGCAGAAAACAACAACATTTTTCTTAAACAGTGATCAAAAAACAACAACGTTTTGCTTAAAAATAGTGAGCAGAAATAGTGACGTTTTACAGCAGAAAAAGTAACGTTTATTTTAACAGAAACAACAACATTTTTAGTAGCAAAAACAGTAGCATTTTACAGCAGCAAACAGTAAAAAAATTTAAACAGCAACAGTGGCATTTTTTAACAGAAACAGTGACAGCTTACAATAGCCTAATCGTATGTGGAAAACATACTTTAAAAAATAGGACTTAGCTTACATTAAACTTGCCAAATCAGAAT
Source organism: Gastrolobium villosum (assembly GCA_032173675.1). NCBI lineage: Eukaryota > Viridiplantae > Streptophyta > Magnoliopsida > Fabales > Fabaceae > Gastrolobium > Gastrolobium villosum. The sequence goes on from JAVKPL010011222.1 coordinate 47,111, forward strand.
TTATATTATCAAAACAAGCATAACAAGGAGACTTTATTCCATAACCTTACTACTTCATGCAACGTGTGCTACAAGGGCTTAAAGCATGCTATTTATCATATAGAGTTTCATAGAATTTTAAAGCATACAAAGTTATTATCTAACAGCCCCACCATTATATTTTTATTATGCTCATCCTAAGGTCTACAACAAGACATGGAAGAATCATAAAGAGAGTTCACAAATACATATTAAGGCCATCTCAAGCATATACACGGTTAAGGAAAGGAAGGAACAAGGTCTCAAAATCTATGCTTACCTCTTGTAGTACACACTAGATGATCAAGGATTAACACCACACTTTCTAGCTCCACCAAATAACAAGTTCACCCATCCTAGAAGATGGCTTGTGCGCACAAGTGGGGAGGAAGAATAACTTGGGCAGAATCCTTGATGGAAGCTCGGCTGGACAGTGGAAGAATGAGAGGAAAGCTTGCACTCTCTTTGTTGCCTATGGTCACGGTTTCATGCAAGGAAAGGAGGGGATGGTGTGCACTATTTCTGAATGTTCACTCACTACACACACTCACGGTCTTCAAGTGGGAGAAGGAGGACAATAGGTGCAGATTTTGGTTTCTGTTTTAGAGAGCTTAAACTCAACCTACACTCAGCACACAAGGGTGGAAGGAAGGAGGTATAAAGTGCCTAAGTTCAGCCCACACACAACGCATGAGGATAGAAATAAGTGACGGGTTGAAGGCTGATTTAAAGCCATTCCATAAGGGCAAAAACTTGGTTGAATCCTCACACTTGGAGCGCACAAGCGGAGAGTCAAATGGTGCAGAATTTCTGCCCATCCAAAGAACATGCAAATTGTCCAGAAGGTATTCATTGGTTGCATGTCTTACAAGATTTGGAAGGTGCAACAAGTAACTAGTTTACTTCCTCTCAAGTGCAATACGTATGCAGCAAGGAAAGGCAAAGTAAGGCTGACCAAAATGATTTGCAAACAGTCCAAGTGCAGATTTTTCATGGGTCATGTGCGCACAAATGAGGGAAGGAGATAGACTATGCCATGTGGAGGTTTCTAACCAATAAGAGGTTGACTTGTGGATTCACTTAAGGTGAGGTTAGGATAAGTTATTGATGGGTTTGGGCTGCTTCAAGTGGGCTACATAAAGCATTAAAGCTTCAGCCCAACAAACATAAGGGACTAAAAATATGCACAAGCCCAAGTGACACTAACTTGGGTACTAGCCCAAAAATTATAAGTCCTCAAGCTAGCCCTACAATTATTTTTAATTCTTTTTATATGTTGCTACACAATTATTCCTACATCTTTTAACTAAAAATAATTTCTCACCTAAATTTATAATTCCAATAATTTTCCTAACTCAATATTAATTCTACACTAGTAGCCATACAATTCGGATTCCAATCAATAATTACATGAAACTCTAATTTTCAAACATGCATTCTTATGCCTTCTAACATATTATGTGTTCTCCTAAATATTTACGTGGGATGTTACAGATTGCGGTCAAGCACTGTGGCGGGTGACCGGTTTGGTTCGAATTTAACCGAACGCACCGGTTTGGTTCGAATTTAACCGAACGCACCGGTTCAGTTCAGAATGAAAGAGAAAGGTAAGAACCGGTTCAGTTCAAAAATCGGCGGGAAGAGATGTTTAGTTTGGAAAAACTAGAGGGAATCAACGGATAGGGAAAGGGGTATATTTGGACAAAAAGTTAATAAAAAAATTTAATGAAAAAATTTTATTTCACACATACGAATCGATCCAAGTAAGCCGGCGGCGGCAACGCACGTGTATGGTGGACCAAAGGCCACCTAGCTCCTCTCCCCTCCACAAAAGTGTAGTGCCCCAAGGGGTAATTTAGGAGTGTGAGGTGAGAGCTTATAAACTCTCTCACCTCTTACTAGTTGTCCAATGTGAGACTTTTTAAAATCCACATACCCCTTTAACTTTCCTCTTTTTCTTTTCTTCCTTAACCCACTTCTTATTCATAACCTATAGGATATATAAAATGTATATATATTCCAACAATCCCCCATATGGATACAAAGTCAATTCATCGTGACTAAATGCATAAGAATATAAATGCAAAGTCTAAGTTTCTCAACGAGAAACAATTGCATCGAGATAGGTAGAGTTACCTTTGAACCTTCTCTAATGAAACCTACCGGATATACTCGGTTAATTGGTGGTCTGGGCGACTTGAACTGTCGACCTTTAGTGTATACCTAGACAACAGGAGTCACACAATTACTTCTCTAGCATTGTTGGTCCTCATTGTTGTGCCCATTTTGGCCTTAGGACACCTGCCTGGTTCTGTGAGTGTCCTAGAGAATCGGCCTTTATAAATTCTCATAGAAGTGGCCCTCACTTCACACTCACATAGGTGATTCCTTGTGATGTTACTCAAAATACATCATCTGAACAGATCAGATTAAGAAATTATTAAAAGCCTAAATGCTTACCCTCATAAATACACTGTCTTGTCATGGGAATGAGTATGAGTTATAGAAACTCCATAGTGTTTTAACAGTCAATCATCACTTAGTTGTCTCTTTGAAACTAGTTCGTGGGATCTCCACTTATCAAGGTAGAGTTACCACAATGATCAACAATTAATAGGCCTTAAACCCATTCCTTTTGACAAATTCTCAACCAATTCTCTAGGAATCCCTTTGGTTAAAGGATCCATTATGTTCTCTTTCGACTTCAAGTAGTCAATTTTAATGATTCCATTCGAGAGTATTTGTCTTACGGTATCATGTCTATGACGTATATGTCTAGACTTTCTATTATACATGACATTTTTGGCCAATTAGGAAAATCCTCAAAAAAGTTACGAAGTCATTCGGCTTCCTCATCGATTTTATCTAAAGCAATAAATTCTGCTTCCATGGTTGACCTTGCAATGCAAGTCTGCTTGGATGATTTCCAAAACATAGCACCCCTACCAAGGGTGAACACATATCCACTTGTGGATCTAGTATCGTTAGAGCCAGTGATCCAATTTGCATCACAATAACCTTCTATAATTGCAGGATACTTCTCATAATACAAAGCAAAATTTTGAGTGTTTTTCAAATAACCCAAAACTCTTACCATAGCTTTTCAATGTGACTCATATGGATTACTAGTAAAGCGACTCAATGTACTTATTGCATAGGCAATATCAGGTTTGGTGCAGTTCATAACATACATAAGACTGCCTAGCACTTGAGCATACTTTTTTTGAGCCTTAGCTTTACCAGTGTTCTTTGATAATTGAAAATTAGAATCTAGAAGTATTCTTATAGGAGATATATTCAAACTCTTGAACTTCTCAAGAATTTTAGCACCATAGTGAGCCTGTGATAAGGCTAAGCTTCCAAACATTCTATGCATTTTAATACCTAAGATAACGTCTGTTATCCCCATATCTTTCATATCGAATTTGCTTGTAAGTAATTATTAGTAGCTTTAATCAATTGATTATTAGTATCCATTATGAACATGTCATCCACATAAAGACAGACAATGGCAAACCCTTTCTACGTATTTCGAATAGAGACACATTTGTCACATTCATTAATTCGAAAACCATTTGATAACATAACTTTATCAAATTTTGCATGTTATTGTTTTGGAGCTTGTTTTAACCCGTAAAGGGATTTTATTAAGCGAAAAACTTTCTGTTCTTGTCGTGGGATAGCGAAACCTCCAGGTTGTTCTAAATATATCTCTTCTTCTAGGTCACCATTCAAGAAGGCGGTCTCAACACAACTACCACGATCAACATCCTAATAGATGTAATCCTCGTAACAGGTGAATAAGTATCGAAGTAGTCGAGACCTTCGCGTTTCCTGTAGCCTTTTACCACAAGCCTAGCTTTATATTTATCAATAGTGTCATTTTCTTTCATTTTTCTTTTGAATACCCACTTAGTTATTAAAGGCTTATTTCCAGGAGGAAGGTTTAACAATTCCCAAGTGTGGTTTGACAAGATAGACTCTATCTCACTATTGATAGCCTCTTCCCAGAATGGTGCTTATGTGAATGTTACAGCTTCTTTGTACGTCTGAGGCTCATTTTCTAATAAATATGTCATTAAATCATGTCCAAAGAATGTGGCTATCCTTTGCCTCTTGCTACGTCTAGGTTCATCCTCTATAGGATCAATATTAGTCGTAGCATCCTGAGGTATCACAATATTATTGTCATTATTATCACTTGATTCATGTATTTTGTTATACGGAAATACGTCTTCAAATAATGTAACTTCTCTTGACTCAATAACCGTATTAACGTGTATATCTGAGACATCAGATTTATAAACCAGAAACAGATAGGCACTACTATTAAGTGCATAACTGATGAATACACAATCCACGATTTTAGGTCCGATTTTCAACCTTTTAGGTTTAGGAACCGCGACCTTAGCCAAGCATCCTCACACTCTAAAGTATCTCAAAGATAGTTTATTTCCTTTTCATATGTCATATGGTATGCTCTTTGTCATTTTGTGAGACACTCTATTAATAATGTAGTTAGCCGTAAAAATGGCTTCCCCCCACAAATTCTACGGTAAACCAGACGTGATTAACATAGCGTTCATCATTTCTTTCAACGTCCAATTTTTCCTTTCTGCAATCCCATTTGATTGCGGTGAATATGGAGCTTTTGTCTAGTGTATAATACCAAACTCTATGCATAATTCCTCGAAGAGGCCATCATATTCAACCCCATGATCCCTCCTTACTATTTTAATTTTCTTGTTAAGTTGATTTTCAACTTCAATTTTATATTGCTTAAAAGCAACAATAGCTTCATCTTTAATATTAAGTAAATACACATAACAATATCTACTGCAATCATCAATAAAAATACTAAAGTATTTCTTATTATCCCTAGATGGTACAGATTCCATATCACATATGTCAGTATGTATTAAATCTAACAACTCGGTTGATCTTTTAATTGATTTAAAAGGTAATTTCAAAATTTTTGATTTAACTCATACTTGACACTTTTTATTTATACATTCATATTTAGGCAGCATGTCTAAATGAATCAAGTTCTTAATTGATTTTAAATTAACATGTCTTAATCTATTATGCCATAAATTAGAAGACTCAAGCAAGTAAACAGAAGTAGTAGTAGTATTAATATTATTGTTATTGTTTATAGTCATTACATTCAGTTTGAAAAGACCCTCACTAAGGTAACCCTTTCCTATATACACATCATTCTTAGTAAGTACAAACATATCAGAAACAAATACAAGTTTAAAACCATTCTTGCTCAACAAAGATCCGGAGACTAAGTTCTTGCGAATATCAGACACATGTAGCACATTATTAAGTGTCACTATCATGCTAGATGTTATCTTCAAAGCCACTTTCCCTACACCTTCAACTTTTGAAGTAGATGAATTACACAAATAAAGTCTCTCATCATTATTTGTAGGAGTATAGGAGGAGAACATCCAGTTATTTGAATAGACATGTCCGGTGGCACCAGTATAGTGTCCACCCACCATTCCTTAGTATCTCACACCAGATTGCACTCCATCACCACCGTTGCTAGATCCAGATCTTCAACCTTATCAACAATATCAACCATGTTGACTTGGGTTGTCTTCTTCTTCTTGAATTTTTGTGGCTTCTTCTTATCTTTCTTTTGTTATTTCTTATAATCCCTTGCACAATGGCCAGAATTCCCACAATTGTAACCATCGCCTTTGAACTTTTTGTCTTTTCCTTGCTTAGCATTTCCTTCTTCAGAATATTTCCACTTCTTTGACCTTGATCCCTCTTCAACAATATTGGCCTTAGAGATCATAGGGTTGTTGCCATTTTTCTTATCATAAATCTTATTATCTTCTTATATCCTCAATCTCATGATCATATCTTCAGGTGACAATTTCTTACGCTGATGCTTGAAATAATTCTTGAAATCTTTCCAAGAATTTGGTAATTTTTCTATGAAAGCAACAACTTTGAAAGACTCACTAAGAGACATTCCTTCAGCATGAATTTCATGCACAATCACTTGAAGTTCTTCAACTTGACTCACAACAGATTTAGAGTCTTGCATCTTGAAGTCCAAAAATCTGCCAACTATGAACTTCTTTAAGGCAGCCCCCTCGATTTTATACTTCTTTTTCAGACTATCCCATAGCTCCTTATTGGTCTTCAAGGTTTATACACATTATATAGTGTGTTGTCTAGACCATTGAAACTGTAGTTTCGGCAAAAGAAGTCAGAATGTTTCCAAGCATCAATGGCAGCAACCTTTTCCTTGTCAGGTTGTTCTCCCTCATCCAATTTAAGAGCATCTTCTTTGAGGAAACGTTCCAGACTCAGTGTTTTCAAATAAAACAACATCTTCTGTTGCCAACGTTTGAAATTTATCCCATTAAGTTTTTCGAGTTTGTCAGCATGCTTTGGAACAAAAGCAGTAAGATAAGCCAAGTTTGTACTTGCACTTGCCATTTCTATTACACAAATAGAATATGGAATTAATCACACAGATCAATATAGTAATCACACAGTAAATAAAAAATCGTATATAAAACAGAAAATAGAATATACTGATCACAGGTTCAAAACACCAAATTATCTTAAGATTGTTGTAGAAAGCAGTGGGTGATATTAAAAATCACTAAGAGGTTTGAACCCATGTAATAGAGAAATTTAAAACGAAACTATCAAACATATTGCAATTAAGAACAAGGAACAGACTTACAGTATGTCAGAGTATAGAACATAATGAACAATCTATGCAGGATAGTTTAAGAAATCCGAAGCCACAGAAAATGTCTCCTTAAGGCCATTTTCCCTCTCACTGATGTCGAAGGTTGATGTACACTTGTCTCTCAGGATAAAACGGATTGCATCTGAAGATTGATGGCACTACTAATCAACAAGCTGAACGAACATAACAAGATGCCAAAGGAATGACACCGAAAAATGGAAGAAAGTATGCAAAACTGGATGAAGGAAAAAAAAATCTGGCAGAGTAACAGTGCAAAAAATTGGATAATTTTTCTAGGGGGTAGGGTCTATTTATAGACACTGGCCGGACACGATGAACCGATGTCGGCTGTAAGAACCCGCACCGTTAATTAAGGTAATTAGTGAATTAATTATGATAATTAGAAAATGATTCCATAAGTGACCTTAATAATTATTATTGGGCTTAAATAATTATAATGAATGAATAAAAATGCTGAAAGTCGCTTTTCGGAAGAAAAGCGCAGATACCGGTTCTGCTACCCGGTGTAAATGCGTACCGGAAAAGTATCCCGGAAAATTATAATGAATGCATGATAATTACTAGAATATTAGCTAGGACTTGTAAAACAAGTTTCAAGTTAAAATAATGTAATCTGATGCCAGAACTGATACTGGCTATGGAAAAGCGCGTACCGGAAAGGTGCTCCGAAAAATAAAATAAAAATATGACAAATCTTAGAAAAATGTGTAGGTTTAGATTCCAAAGTTTGGGATCAATATCTTTTGCGTAGCTATTAAGGCTAATACTGCGCGTTATGGCTTAAATGCCTATATATACCACAATTAAGAGGGCACACAACCCTAGGCAACCTCTATCATACGTGAAGGGGCTGGGCAGAATTTCAAAAACACTGTTTCATTGGCTTCTCTTCTCTTTCTTGAGGTTGAAGCCATTTCCTTCACATTTCCTCTTCTAAACACTTGATTGGGTGGGTTGTGGGAGTGTGAGGCTGCATTCTTTGCACTCTCAGCCTTTGTGGAGTGTGTTTTGAGGTCTGTTTTGGGGGTTGAGTTGTGTTGAGAGGGAGTTGTGAGCTTTTCCTTGGTGGTGGAAGCTCCAAGAAGCAACCTTTGGGTAGGAAGATCAAGTCTTGTGCACCATTTTCGTACACCTTGGTGTGACCTGAGTTGAGGAGCTTTTGGAGAGCTCCAAGAGCACACACTACTCTGTTTCAAGCTTGGGGTAAGTTCCCTCACCTTTGATCTTAAGTTTTGATGCTTAAAGTTGATGTCTTGGCCATGTTTAATGAGTAAACAAGAAGGTATAATGAGTATGACCCTAAAACAGATTAAAGATGCATGCTTTAACGTGTACATGTGTTAAAAGTGGGATCTTTGGACTGGATATTCACGAAATGCAGAAACTGCATTCTGTCGTGAGATATCCGGATATTTGTCGAACAGATATCCGGATATCAGTATCCGGATATGGTATCCGGATATTCATATCCGGATGTGGGATCTGGGTATCCGGATATGGTATATCCGGATATGACCAGTGTGATATTCGGATATGGCATATCCGGATATGTCCCTTGTGATATCCGGATATCCTGGGTTTTCGCAGAACAGTAGCTGTTCTGTGTGAACAGTGGGCTATTGGGGGTTTGTGGACCCTAGATTAAGGAAGTTGGACTTCTGTGATAAATGAACTAAGTCAGAATCACATGATTAAGGGCTTATGGCTTGGTTGGAAGCCTTAAGACGTAAAACGTAAAGGAAAGGCGTAGTCTTTAAGTTGTATGCTTGTGATGCATAATTAATGATGTATTATTGGTCCATATCAGATCGTGATACTGCTGTTTTAGGACTTGAGAGTGGTTGGACTCTTGGCTTGGATAGCTAGCTTACAAGGTAAGCTTTCGTGTCCTCGGTTTAGCCATTTTGTGGTTCCACCATGTCCCATGGGGATGTGGTTTATGCATGCTGTGTTACATGCTTTGATGTTTTGGAAATGCTGTTAAGCTATTATATGCAATGTGCTTTTATGATATGCATGTAGTGTCCACCTATACGGTAAGCCTGAGTATGTAGTACATACAAGATGGTGAGGCTGTGGGTGAGGTGCAAGCGGTGTTCCTTGTACTCATGTGGGTTTAGACGTATTCCTGCATTTCTCTGGCCAGTAGATTTGATAAACACCCATGGCATGATTATCTGCTGCATCGCATAGTTTTGGAACTTATATTGTAAATACTGTTTTTGAACTTATATTACACATGTAAGTGAGCTTGGGGTGGAAGATCCTTGAGGACCCCTTGTCTTACTGAGATTTCTTGTTTAGAGATCTCACCCCACGTTTGGGGACGCTTATTTCAGGATCAGGTAATGTTGAGGGCTCAGGTGGCAGGAGGCCAGAGCTGAGTTGATATTTATGATATGCTGACATGCTGGATGTTGACTGCGGTTATGTTTTTCGCTTTGATCATGTTATTATGTTGAGACTGTTGTTGGGCATTGTGCCTTATTTGGTGAGCATGGGGTTTGTCCATGCCACATGGTTTTGTTATTGTCTTTTAATTGAAGTTGTAATTAAAGTATCAGGATTTTGACCCAGGCTATGTGTTGTAGTCCTGCGACTTAGATACTCGCTTATTATTTATATACAAGGTATTCCAGTTAGTTGTCTTGCAATTTACATACAGGCAGTATTTTATGAAATTGATTAAGTAATCAAGTTGGCTAAGGTTAATGACGTCATAATTGAATTAAAGAAAAAGTTATTCCGCATTTTAATTAAGCGTGGCTTAATACGATAGTATGTTAACAATCCGGGTTAACACGGGCTGTTACATTTTATGGTATCAGAGCACTTTCTAGGGAAAAGCCTGTATGTATTGCAATAACTTAGGATATTTCGTTGCGTGTCTACTTTGCGTTCTCTCCGATTGGTGTGTGTTATGATGATGCATATGTGACCACATGGCGTCGGCCTGATCAACTCATTCTTTGTGTAACTTGTGCAGAGTCATGGTGCCACCAAGGAGGAACCCTAGTACGAGCGAGGATCAATCGGATCCTATCCTGACTGCATTAGCTGAGATGCACGCGGCCCGACTAGCCGACCAGGAAGCCACGAGGTTGGCAAACCAGGCGATGCTGGACGCCATCAGAGAGGCGAACCGGCGAGCCACTGCTGAGGTTCTGGAGGAGAACCGGATGGCCAACATGACTATGATGAGGGTCATGTTGGAGGAGTTGAGGGCTGGTCCTGCTGCTGGCCAGTGTCCTCCACCACCTCCACCGCTGCCACCGCCTCCACCTCCGCCTAGTCAACAGGAGGACACCCAGAGTCAGATGGGTGAGGGCAGTCATTTGACGGGGGCTTTGCAGACCATCCCCGTATTTGCTGAGGATCATGACGAGATCGACCGCCGGCTGAATGCTTTCCGCAAGCATAAGCCACCTTCTTTCGACGGATCTTATGATCCCATTGCTGCTGCCAGATGGCTACAAGCGTTGGACAAGATCTTCCGGATCATGCAGTGTACCGATCCGCAGAAGCTGATGTTCTCCACTTACATGCTGGAGGGCGAGGCCCATGAGTGGTGGACCAACATTTCTCACATCTACGAGATGCAGGGCCGTGTGATGACGTGGTCGTTCTTTGAGGAGTGCTTTCTGGGGCAGTACTTTCCATATGACTCTCAGGAAAGGAAACGGGGAGAGTTTGACCGTTTGGTGCAGGGCTCGTTGTCTGTCGACGAGTACCTGGCCAAGTTTAATGAGCTGGTCAAGTTTGCTCATTTCCGTATGGCGAGACCGACTCCTGTTTTTCTTGCTGCTAAGTTCCGGAGGGGACTTAATGAGGACATTGCTGGACATCTCGCTGGTTCTGCTTCGAGAGACTTCGGAGCCTTAGTACAGCAGTGTCGCGACATTGAGGACTACTGCCGTTCGTGTCAGGCCAAGAAGGCCAAGATTGAGGTGCCACAGAGTACTGGTGGTTCCGCTTCCTGGAGAGACAGGAAGCTTGGGAATAAAGGCAAGGGCAAACAGTTGGCGGCTAAGCAAGCGCCAAATCAATTCAAAAAGATTTCTACTCAGGGGAGCGCAGCTAGACCTCCTGCTCCCAGATGCTCTGGATGCGGGAAGTCACATTTTGGGCCGTGTTCTACCGGTCAGTTGATTTGCTTCCAGTGTGGCAAGGAGGGCCACTATTCCAGAGATTGCCCGACGACGAGAGTTGCTGCAGTGCAGACTGTGCCATTGCAGATGGTTCCTACTGGAGCACCAGTCGTGCCACCTACTACGGGGCGAGTTTACACACTTGATCGTCAGCAGTCGGACAGAGCTCCGAACCTGGTCAGAGGTACGGTTACCATTGGTGGTTCAGCTGTTGATGTGCTGTTTGATTCCGGGGCAACGCATTCTTTTGTTGCTACCCCTATTGCTGTGGGGCTTGAGTTGCCCAGTGATGTGCTTTCTCCACCGATGCGGGTGACCACCGCCACCGGAGAAAAATGTTTGACCTCCACTGTTCATTGCGATGTAGCGTTTCAGTGGGATGGCCGTGACTTCTCAGTAGATCTGATAGGATTGCCGATGGCCAACCTGGAGATTATTCTGGGCATGGATTGGTTGTCCAAAAACTGTGCATTGATTGACTGCTGTGCCAAGAGAGTGGTGATGTCTCCGTGTGGGTCCACAGCCAGTTCCTCACCGTTCATTTCAGTCCTGCAGGCGAGGAGGGCCTTGAGAGCAGGGGCATTTGGCTATGTCATGTTGGGAGGTTTGGTGAGTGGGACACAGGAGGATCTCACTGGCATTCCTGTGGTGAGGGAATTCCTCGAGGTGTTTCCCGAGGAGATTCCTGAGTTTCCACCGCAGAGGGAGATAGAGTTCTCCATAGTCTTATTGCCTGGTGTGGGGCCTATATCGTTGGCTCCATACCGGATGTCGCCACCAGAGTTGGCGGAGCTGAAGAAGCATATCGAGGAACTTTCAACGAAAAATTTCATACGGCCGAGTGTGTCTCCCTGGGGAGCACCGGTCATTTTTGTGAAAAATAAAGATGGGACCATGCGGTTGTGCAACGACTACAGACAGTTGAACAAGGTGACAATCAAGAACAAGTACCCTCTTCCACGCATTGATGATTTGCTGGATCAGCTAAGGGGTGCTTGCGTGTATTCCAAGATTGACCTCCGGTCTGGTTACCATCAGATACGGGTAAAGCCGGAGGATGTCCCAAAGACAGCGTTTCGCTCAAGGTACGGGCATTATGAGTACTTGGTGATTCCGTTTGGACTCACAAATGCACCCGCAGTGTTCATGGATTACATGAACAGGATCTTCCAGCCGTACCTGGATCAGTTTATGATCGTCTTCATTGACGACATCTTAATTTACTCCAAGACGGAGGAGGAGCATGCTGAGCACTTGAAGATTGTTTTGCAAGTGTTGAAAGAGAAAAAGCTTTATGCTAAGCCGTCAAAATGTGAGTTTTGGCTCAAGGCGGTGAAATTTCTGGGTCATGTGATTTCCGCTGATGGAGTTGCAGTTGATCCTAACAAGATTGAGGTCGTGATGGACTGGGAGAGGCCCAAGACGGTTACAGAAGTGAGAAGCTTCTTGGGTTTGGCAGGGTACTATAGGAGGTTCATAGAGGGATTCTCCAAGATGGTGCTACCGATGACTCGCCTTACCCGAATGGAGACTCCATTCGTGTGGACACATGAGTGTGAGGAGTGTTTCCAGGAGTTGAAGGAGAGACTGACTACTGCTCATGTATTAGTCCTTCCTGATCCTGCGGAACAGTTTGAGTTATACTGCGATGCCTCTGGTAAAGGACTAGGCTGTGTGCTGATGCAGAAAGGGAAAGCTGTTGCTTACGCTTCAAGACAGTTGAAACCTCATGAGGAGAACTACCCGACTCACGACTTGGAGTTGGCAGCCATTGTTTTTGCTTTCAAGATTTGGAGGCATTACCTGTTTGGCATGAAGTTTGCTGTATTCAGTGACCACAAGAGCCTGAAATATCTGTTTGACCAGAAAGAGTTGAACATGAGACAGCGAAGATGGATGGAGTTCTTGAAGGACTACGACTTTGAGTTGAGGTATCACCCTGGCAAGGCCAATGTGGTAGCCGATGCTTTGAGTGGGAAATCCGTGAGCTTATCCAGCTTGATGATGAGCGACTACGAGGTGATCAAAAAGTTCAGAGACTTGAGAGTGAACTCCTTGTTTGGGGGCGCACTGCTCGAAATGGAAACAGCAGAATTGATTAATGAGCTGATGGAAAAGATTAAAGAGGCGCAAGTTGTAAGAACCCGCACCGCTAATTAAGGTAATTAGTGAATTAATTATGATAATTAGAAAATGATTCCATAATTGACCTTAATAATTATTATTGGGCTTAAATAATTATACTGAGTGAGTAAAAATGCTGAAAGTCGCTTTTCGGAAGAAAAGCGCAGATACCGGTTCTGCTACCCGGTATAAATGCGTACCGGAAAAGTATCCCGGAAAGTTATAACGAATGCATGATAATTACTAGAATATTATGTAGGACTTGTAAAACAAGTTTCAAGTCAAAATGACGTAATCTGATGCCAGAACTGATACTGGCTATGGAAAAGCGCGTACCGGAAAGGTGCTCCGAAAAATAAAATAAAAATATGAAAAATCTTAGAAAAATGCGTAGTTCTAGAATCCGAAGTTTGGGATCAAGATCTTTTACTTTGCGATTAAGGCTAATACTGCGCGGTTAGTGGCTTGGGCCTATAAATAGACCCATTAGTGGGCACAAAACCCTAGGCATGCACATTGAACGTGAATAGTGGCTGCAGCTGCCACCCTTCTTCTTCTTCTTCTTCTTCTTCCTTCTTCATTCTTTAGCCAAGTTATCACCTTTCATGCTTGTTTAAACACTTGTGAAGGTGAGAGTAAACCTTGGGGCTGCATTGTGGCCATCATTCTGAGTTGAGGGGTAGTTAGTGAGCATGAGTTTGAAGCTTTAGTAATGGCTACTTTGTGGTAGTCATTGTGAGCTTCAAAGTGCCTTCTTGTGGTGCAAGAACCCATCTTGAAGTGCCATTTTCGTGCTCCTACTTAGGCTGAGTTTGAGGAACCTTGGGAGAGCTCCAAGAGCACAACTTGCCTCTGTTTTGAACTTTGGTAAGTTACCTCACTATGATCATGAGTTAATGATGCTTAAAGTTGATGTCTTGGCCATGTTTGATGAGTAAACAAGAGGGTATAAGGTATATGAACCTAAAATGAACTAAAGATGCATGCTTTAACGTGTACATGTGTTAAAAGTTGGACCTTTGGGATGGATATTCACGAAATGCAGAAACTGCATTCTGTCGTGAGATATCCGGATATTTGTCGAACAGATATCCGGATATCAGTATCCAGATATGGTATCCGGATATTGATATCCGGATATGGGATCTGGGTATCCGGATATGACATATCCGGATATGTCCAGTATGATATCCGGATATGGCATATCCGGATATTCCCCTTCTGATATCCGGATATCCTGGGTTCTGCGCAGACAGTAGCTGTACTGTATGAACAGTAAGCTATTGGGTGTGTGTGGACCCTAGTTTAAGGAAGTTGAACATCTGTAATAAATGAACTAAGTCAGAATCATATGATTAAGGGCTTATGGCTTTGTTGGAAGCCTTAAGACGTAAAACGTAAAGGAAAGGTGTAGTCTTTAAGTTGTATGCTTGTGATGCATTAATATTGACTTGTCAATGGTCCATATCAGATTGGGATACTGCTGTTTGTGAGTGGTTGGACTCTTGGCTTGGATAGCTAGCTTGCAAGGTAAGCTTTCGTGTCCTCGGTTTAGCCATTTTGATGTTCCACCATGTCCCATGGGGATGGGTTTATGCATGCTGTGTTACATGCTTTGATTATTTTGGAAATGCTGTTGAGCTATTTATATGCAATGAGCTTTTTATGATGCATGTGGTGTCCACCTAGACGGCAATCCTGAGTATGTAGTACATACAAGATGGAGAAGCATGTGGGTGAGGTGCAGGTAGTATCCATGTACTCATGTAGGCATAGACGTATTCCTACATTTCTCTGGCCAGTAGATTTGAAAGCACACATGACATGATTAATTGCTGCATCGCATGATTTTAGAACTTATACTGTAATACTATTTTTGGAACTTATATTACACATGTAAGTGAGCTTGGGGTGGAGACTCCTTGAGGACCCCTTGTCTTACTGAGATTTCTTGTTAGAGATCTCACCCCACGTTTGGGGACGCTTATTTCAGGATCAGGTAATGTTGAGGGCTCAGGTGGCAGGAGGCCAGAGCTGAGTTGATATTTATGACATGCTGACGTGCTGGTTGTGGATTGCTGTTGATTTGACTGCTGTTATGTTTTCTGCGTTATTTATGTTAAGTTTATGTTATGACTGATATTGGGCATTGTTACCTTATTTGGTGAGCATGGGGTTTGTCCATGCCACATGGTTTGACTATTGTCTTTGAATTTGATGTTGTAATTAAAGTATCAGGATTTTGACCCAGGCTACTTGTGTAGATCTGTGGCTTTAGATACTCACCTTATATTTATGTATGAGGTATTTCAGTTAGTTGTCTTGCAATTTACATACAGGCAGTATTTTTATGAAAATGATTAAGTAATCAAGTTGGTTAAGATAATGACGTCATAATTGAATTAAAGAAAAATTTATTCCGCATTTTAATTAAGCGTGGCTTAATACGATAGTGTGTTAACAATCCGGGTTAACACGGGCTGTTACATTTTATGGTATCAGAGCACTTTCTAGGGAAAAGCCTGTATGTATTGCAATAACTTAGGATGAGTCGTTGCGTGTCTACTTTGCGTTCTCTTTGACTGGTGTGTGTTATGATAATGCATATGTGACCACATGGCGTGGGCCTGATCAACTCATCCTTGTGTAACTTGTGCAGAGTCATGGTGCCACCGAGGAGGAACACGAGTACTAGTGAGGATCAGACGGATCCTGTCCTGGCTGCATTGGCTGAAATGCCGACCAGGAAGCCACGAGGCTGGCGAACCGGGCGATGCTGGACGACCAGGCAAACCAGCCACGATGGGCTGGCGAACCGGGCGATCCGCTGGACACAGAGCAGATGGGTGATTCATTTGAGCTATGCGACTATCCCCGTACTTGCTGAGGATCGTGACGAGATCGATCGCCGGCTGAATGCCGGCAAACCACGGCAGAGGTTCTGGAGGAGAACCGGATGGCCAAGGTTGAGGTGCCGCAGCAGCGCTGGTGCCAACAAGGGCAAGGGGGTTGGCGGCATCATATTTTATTACACTTATTTGTTACTCTTGGTTGGTAATTTTAGGTTTTATTTGAATTAAATAAAGGTATTTTGGGTTAAATTAGAATTCTAGTTTTTAATTGGGTTTAATTGATTTTCGTCATAATTTTCCAGATTTACACTACTTTCGTATTTTGACCATATCTCACTCTACAGATGTCCGATTGACTCCGTTCTTGTTGCGTTTTGCAGCTAACAGGAAGGGCTATAATCACTATTTCAGCTACTGAAGCTCAATTCGGACGGGAAGAAGCTCTAAACCTGAGCTCAAGATGAAGTGTTTTTTTGCTGGAATATTATTTCATTATTGGACTTGTAATTTAAATTAAAGCCCAATTATTTAAGTGGCCCAAAGCCAAATTAGTTTTATTTTATTATTTTATATTGCATTTTAGACGAATGGGCCGGGCCGATCTGAATTAAGCCCAGCCCAAATTGATTTTTGAACCCTAGGGGCATATGTAGGAGAGGGGGAAAACATTTTGGTATGATGTAATTTTCGATTTGGAGGATCAAGACATTTTCTCTGGAGCGTTCTTCGCGTTCTTCGCATTCTTCGCGTTCTTCATCTTCTTCTTCTTCTTCTTTTTCTTTTATGCAATTTAATTTGTAATCATGTTTATCCTAGCCATGCTAGGCTAAACCCCTTTTAATCAACCTAAGGGGAAGGGATTCCATGGATCTGTTTAGAGGATCTGCGATCAATCTCTAACCAGATTTATTTCTTTACCCTAACTCAGATCAATATCGTGCGATTGTGGATATTCGATCTGAGGTTCGCGATTGCGATTATGGGTGAAGAATGATCATCAGATTTGATGATCCGATTAACCTCAATTGGAAATAAGGATTCTGATTCAATTGGGATTAATCGTGAATTTGGTAATTTTTCTAATTCTTTAACCAGATTTGTTTCTTTTCCTAACTCAGATCGATATCGTGCGATTGTGGATATTCGATCTGAGGTTCGCGATTGTGATCATGGAAAAGGAATAATCATCAGATTTGATGATCCGATTGTTCTCAATTGAAAATAAGGATTCTGATTCAATTGAGATCAACCGTGAATCTGGTAATTTTATCCAATGAAGGACGTCCATGGAACCCTAACCCTAGGTTGGTTAATTTTAATTACGAAGTTTTAATCCCAGTTTTTATATTCTGTCTTTTATTCAACCCAAATCAAAACCCCCCTTTTTATTTTCTGTTTTCATAAGCGATTTTTACCAATTCAATTTCCTTGAGAGACGACTTAGGGTTTCCACTTTACTGCAAATTTTTGAACCCTAATTAAAAATAATTTTTAATTTGCGCGAGTTCGACAGCTCGTGTCAAATTTAGAGTTCGACAGCTCGTGTCAAATTTGGCGCCGTTGCCGGGGAAATTGCATCGGTCTAAATCGTTTCTGTTTCAAAAAAAAAAAAAAAAAAAAAAAATTGAATTGTCTTTTAATTTTCGTTTCAGTTTCAGTTTTCATTTGAATTATCTTTTCTGTTTCAGTTTTCTTTTTAATTTTCGTTTCTGTTACAGAGTTTAAAAGAAAAATTTAAAAAAAAAAATTAATGTTCTTTAATTCTCCTTAATTTTTTTTAATTCTCTTTTATTTTAATTTTCGTTTTCTGTTTCTGTTAAAAAAAAAAAAAAAAAAAAAAAAAAAAAAAAAATTTGTTTTTGAATTAACCATTTTTGTGTGTTTCTATTTTTCTGAGCATACCTTAGTGCAAGCATCCACAGTCCAATCCTCAGCAGCTTCTACGATAGCATCAAGCATGAATAATCAAAGAATTGAAAATAAGCTTGAAGAGTTAAACTCGTTGGTGAGACAATTGGCAGTAACACAGATAGTGCAGCCTCCCACTCCACAGATGAGCAACTTGTGTGGTATCTACTATGATCCTCTTCATCCCACGGATGTCTGCCCTTCCTTTCATAATAGCATCCCTCTAGTTGACCAGACAGTAGCTGCAGTAGGAGTTTTTCCAGGAAAATTGCAGTATCAGCAGCAGCAATACAATCCCTTCTCTAATACTTACGATCCTCGCTGTAATCCCCACTTGAATTGGAATCAGAACCTGAACCAGCAGAGCCTTCCTCCTTATCAACAGAGGCAAAATTTCCAGCAGGCTGTACCCCCACAACATTTGCAACAGGAGCCACTAGCCCAACAGCAAATCAATTGCGGTCCTTCACTAGAAGATTTGGTGAAACAGATGGCGACGAGTAACTTGCAATTTCAGCAGCAGACTGAATCTACAATTCAGAACCTGCAAACACAGATTGGGCAGTTGGCAACATCAATGAGTCAGGTTCAACCTCAAGGTTCCAGCAATTTTCTTCCTCCGCAAACAGTTCCAAAACCAAAAGTGAATGCAAATGCCAGTGCTATATCTCTAAGGTCAGGCAAGCAACTGCATGAGCCCCAGCAAGCTACAGTTGAGGATGAACTAGCATTGGAAAAAAATAAGACAGTGCAAGAGAAGCGAAAACTTGACAATGAACCTGAGTTCTCTGTTCCGCTTCCCTTCCCTCAAAGAGCCATCAATTCCAGGAAATTGGCAGAAATAGCACAAGAGAAGGAGTTACTAGACACATTCAGGAAGGTTGAAGTTAACATTCCTCTCTTAGATGCAATCAAGCAGATTCCAAAATATGCCAAATTCCTAAAAGAATTATGCATCAATAAGAGGCGACTGAAGGGAGACGAGCTAGTTAACGTGAGCCATAATGTATCAGCCCTCATCCAACCCATACCTGAGAAATGCAAAGATCTAGGAACATTTACTATTCACTGCATTAGAGGAAGTTCTATATTTGATGATTGCATGCTAGACTTAGGTGCTTCCATTAAAGTCATGCCTGAGTCTGTTTACAAGTTCCTTGGTCTTGATCCTTTGCGTGCTACTGGTGTTATTATCCAGTTAGCCAATAGGAGCAATGCTCACCCTTCTTGTTTAATTGAAAATGTTTTAGTCAGAGTAAATAACCTGATATTTCCTGATGACTTTTACATTTTAGATATGGAGGGTGAGTCTCCTAGTAGTACACCCCCAATCATACTTGGGAGGCCCTTTTTGAAAACTGCAAGGACCAAATTAGATGTGCATGCTGGGACTCTATCCATGGAATTTGGTGATAGCATTTTACATGTTAGCATATTTGATTCCATGAAGCATTCTAAGGTTCAAGTTGAGCATTCAGTTTCATGCATAAATGTGATTCATGATGTGGTTGGTAAGGTTGATTCTGAATTGATTAATGATTGTGCATTACCTGTGAATTCTGACCTACCTATTAATGATTCTGAATTTGTACTAAATGTGAAGTTAGGCAAGACTCCCCATTCTGGTAATGATTTTGATCCTAACTCTCATGGACCCAAGATGAAATGGGTACAAAAAATTTCTTCCTCTATTTTTAGTATGCAGAAAAGTTTGCGTAAGGTTGGAAGAAAGGATCAAGAGAAGAAGAAATGCATACATAAAAGAAGGCCCCCAAAGTTGCGTGATAAGCAGATGGGGAAGAGTTGCACAATGATTGGCCATCACCTCAAAGTTGTTCATGAAGGACCCCAGAAGCAACCTGTGGAGACAGAGGCTCTACTCACTGATGTTGTTTATCCTCCTTAGGGAGTCCAGGGAGTCTTCTTCCCTCTTTTTTCTTTTCTTTCTGTTATTTGCATTTTTCTTTTTCTTTCTTTCTTTTAGTTTTTGACTTCCGTAGGTAGATTTTCCTCTTCTTTCTGGTTATTATTGAGTGGTACATGGATTATACTTAAATCACAGGGTTTGATAGAAATTTCTGCTTAGGCCTGGTTCTTGATTCTTGGATCGCATTACTTGTTACTTGTTACTTGATACTGTGCTGCTGATTGCATGATTTGGTATACCCTTGTGAGGTTTTTGAGCCTGTAGACATGGTCTTCATATGTAGGCCAGTCTTTCTTTCTTGTGTGATTCTACTCTTGATTGTTGTCCTCTAGAACTTGCTCTTGTTCTTTTTGAAACTGCACTTTTCACTTGCATGCATGAATATGATTGAGGCATTCTTTCTTTCTTTACCCACTTTAGCCAGATAGCCATCCCTTATATTATTATCCCTTGGTGAGCCCCTTTGAGCCTTTCTACCCTTTATTTCTTCAGCCGCATTACAAACCTAAGTGAAAAACCAATTGATTCCCTACCCTGGAGATTTACTGAGCATTGGTTTCATTGTGATGTTTTGTTTAAGTGTGGGGGTTTGCCCGAGACGGACAAAAGTTTAAGTGTGGGGGTTGACCATCTGATTCATTTCTGCTATGTGGTTTTACTATGTTATAAAAAAAAAAAAAAAAGCAAAAAAAAAAAAAAAAAAAAAAAAAAAAAAAAAAAAAAAAAAAAAAAAAAAAAAAAAAAAAAAAAAAAAAATAAAAAAAAAAAAAAAAAAAAAAAAAAAAAAAAAAAAAAATGTTTATTTCTATCTTTTCAGTATCTTTGTTTTATGTTCTTAGTTTAGTTCTTAACTTTTTTTCTCTTTGTAAATTTCTAGGGTGTTTAGCCTTCTCTTCCATATTCATCCATACCTTTACCTCAGCCCCATTACAACCCTGCATAAAGCCCTCTTGATTTGTGCATGCATGTGTTATTAGCAGTGGAGAAGTAGAACTTGAGCAAGCCTATGGTAGGATGATTTTCTTGAGTTGATTTGAGTGATATACTGAATTAACTGATACACTTGAGAGAAAATTGAGAGCATCCTGTGAGGAACCATTTTTGTGTAGTTAGCAGTTGCAGTTGAAATTGACACGTCTTGTGATTTGAGAATAAGGAATTTTTGTCCTGATTATTTTATCTGTTCAAGACTTGTGATTTTTGTTATCTTTTGTATACTTGCTAATTATTGGAAAGGATTGGTTGATCTTAGTCTTTGCTTTTAATTTTAGTTTTTGCCCAGGAGTGCAAAAAGATAAGTGTGGGGGAATTTGATAACTCATATTTTATTACACTTATTTGTTACTCTTGGTTGGTAATTTTAGGTTTTATTTGAATTAAATAAAGGTATTTTGGGTTAAATTAGAATTCTAGTTTTTAATTGGGTTTAATTGATTTTCGTCATAATTTTCCAGATTTACACTACTTTCGTATTTTGACCATATCTCACTCTACAGATGTCCGATTGACTCCGTTCTTGTTGCGTTTTGCAGCTAACAGGAAGGGCTATAATCGCTATTTCAGCTACTGAAGCTCAATTCGGACGGGAAGATGGTCTAAACCTGAGCTCAAGATGACGTGTTTTTTGCTGGAATATTATTTCATTATTGGACTTGTAATTTAAATTAAAGCCCAATTATTTAAGTGGCCCAAAGCCAAATTAGTTTTATTTTATTATTTTATATTGCATTTTAGACGAATGGGCCGGGCCGATCTGAATTAAGCCCAGCCCAAATTGATTTTTGAACCCTAGGGGCATATGTAGGAGAGGGGGAAAACATTTTGGTATTATGTAATTTTCGATTTGGAGGATCAAGACATTTTCTCTGGAGCGTTCTTCGCGTTCTTCGCGTTCTTCATCTTCTTCTTCTTCTTCTTCTTTTTCTTTTATGCAATTTAATTTGTAATCATGTTTATCCTAGCCATGCTAGGCTAAACCCCCTTTTAATCAACCTAAGGGGAAGGGATTCCATGGATCTGTTTAGAGGATCTGCGATCAATCTCTAACCAGATTTATTTCTTTACCCTAACTCAGATCAATATCGTGCGATTGTGGATATTCGATCTGAGGTTCGCGATTGCGATTATGGGTGAAGAATGATCATCAGATTTGATGATCCGATTAACCTCAATTGGAAATAAGGATTCTGATTCAATTGGGATTAATCGTGAATTTGGTAACAATGAAAGACGTCCATGGAACCCTAACCCTAGGTTGGTTAATTTTAATTACGAAGTTTTAATCCCAGTTTTTATATTCTGTCTTTTATTCAACCCAAATCCAAACCCCCCTTTTTATTTTCTGTTTTCATAAGCGATTTTTACCAATTCAATTTCCTTGAGAGACGACTTAGGGTTTCCACTTTACTGCAAATTTTTGAACCCTAATTAAAAATAATTTTTAATTTGCGCGAGTTCGACAGCTCGTGTCAGCTGGGTCTGCATCCAGGGATTTTGGGACACTGGTCCAGCAGTGTCGTGATATTGAGGACTTCTACAGCACGAGTAAGGCCAAGAAGGCCAAGATGGAGGTACCATAGAGTACCGGCGGTTCCACTCCCTGGAAGAGTAAAAATTTTGCGAACAAGGGCAAGGGCAAGCAGATGGCGGCTAAGCAAGCGCCAAACCAGTTCAGAAAGACTGCCGCTCCGGGGAACACAGCTAGACCTACTGCTCCCAGATGTTCGGGATGCGGGAAGTCACATTTTGGGCCGTGCTCTACCGGACAGTTGATATGCTTCCAGTGTGGCAAGGAGGGCCACTATTCCAGAGATTGCCCGACGGCGAGAGTTGCTGCAGTGCAGGCTGTGCCTTTGCAGATGGTTCCTACTGGGGCACCAGCAGTGCCACCTACTACGGGGCGTGTGTATACGTTGGACCGTCAGCAGTCGGACAGAGCTCTGAACCTGGTCAGAGGTACTGTTACCATTGGTGGATCAATTATTGATGTTTTGTTTGATTCCGGGGCAACACACTCTTTTGTTGCTACCCCTATTGCTGTGGGGCTTGAGTTGCCCAGTGATGTGCTTTCTCCACCGATGCGGGTGACCACCGCCACCGGAGAAAAATGTTTGACCTCCACTGTTCATCGCGATGTAGCGTTTCAGTGGGATGGCCGTGACTTCTCGGTAGATCTGATAGGATTGCCGATGGCCAACCTTCAAATTATTTTGGGCATGGATTGGTTGTCCAGAAACTGTGCAATGATTGACTGTTGTGCCAAGAAAGTGGTGATGTCTCCGGGTGGGTCCACAGCCAGTTCCTCACCGTTCATTTCAGTCCTGCAGGCGAGGAGGGCCTTGAGAGCAGGGGCATTTGGCTATGTCATGTTGGGAGGTTTGGTGAGTGGGACACAGGAGGATCTCACTGGCATTCCTGTGGTGAAGGAATTCCTCGAGGTGTTTCCTGAGGAGATTCCTGAGTTTCCACCACAGAGGGAGATAGAGTTCTCCATTGACTTATTGCCTGGTGTGGGGCCTATCTCGTTGGCTCCATACCGGATGTCGCCACCAGAGTTGGCGGAGCTGAAGAAGCATATCGAGGAGCTTTCAGCAAAAGACTTTATTCGGCCGAGTGTGTCTCCCTGGGGAGCACCGGTCATTTTCGTGAAAAAGAAGGATGGGACCATGCGGTTGTGCACCGACTACAGACAGTTGAACAAGGTGACAATCAAGAACAAGTACCCTCTTCCACGCATTGACGATTTGCTGGATCAGCTCAGGGGTGCTTGTGTGTATTCCAAGATTGATCTCCGGTCCGGTTATCATCAGATATGGGTAAAGCCGGAGGATGTCCCAAAGACAGCGTTTCGCTCGAGGTACGGGCACTACGAGTACTTGGTGATCCCGTTTGGACTCACCAATGCACCCGCAGTGTTCATGGACTACATGAACAGGATTTTCCAGCCGTACCTGGATCAGTTTGTGATCGTCTTCATTGACGACATCTTGATTTACTCCAAGACGGAGGAGGAGCATACCGAGCACTTGAAGATTGTGTTGCAAGTGCTAAAAGAGAAAAAGCTCTATGCGAAGCCGTCAAAATGCGAGTTTTGGCTCAAGGCGGTGAAATTTCTGGGTCATGTAATTTCTGCTAATGGAGTTGCAGTTGATCCTAACAAGATTGAGGCCGTGATGGACTGGGAGAGGCCCAAGACGGTTACAGAAGTAAGAAGCTTCTTGGGTTTGGCAGGCTACTATCGGAGGTTCATCGAGGGATTCTCCAAGATGGTGCTACCGATGACTCGCCTTACCCGAAAGGAGACTCCATTCGTGTGGACACATGAGTGCGAGGAGTGTTTCCAGGAGTTGAAGGAGAGATTGACTACTGCTCCAGTGTTAGTCCTTCCTGATCTTGCGGAGCAATTCGAGTTATACTGCGATGCCTCTGGTAAAGGACTTGGCTGTGTGCTGATGCAGAAAGGGAAAGCGGTTGCTTACGCTTCAAGACAGTTGAAACCTCATGAGGAGAACTACCCGACTCACGACTTAGAGTTGGCAGCCATTGTTTTTGCTTTCAAGATTTGGAGGCATTACCTGTTTGGCATGAAGTTTGCTGTATTCAGTGATCACAAGAGCCTGAAATATCTGTTTGACCAGAAGGAGTTGAACATGAGACAGCGTAGATGGATGGAGTTCTTGAAGGACTACGACTTCGAGTTGAGGTATCACCTTGGCAAGGCCAATGTGGTAGCCGATGCTTTGAGTCGGAAATCCGTGAGCTTATCCAATTTAATGATGAACGACTACGAGGTGATCGAGAAGTTCAGAGACTTGAGAGTGAACTCCTTGTTTGGGAGTGCACTGCTTGAGTTAGAAACAGCAGAAGTGATTAACGAGCTGATGGAAAAGATTAAAGAGGCGCAAGTGCAAAGAGAGTGCCTTGACTATGTGAAGAACCAGGATGGTGTGTCTTGGAATGAGGACGGATTGCTGCTGTTCCAGAAGAGGATTGTCATTCCTCGAGGGCCATTGACCGAAGAGGTTATGGCAGAGGCTCATAAGGGCCGGTTCACTATCCACCCTGGTGCTACAAAAATGTATCAGGACTTAAAAAGGAATTTTTGGTGGCCGGGCATGAAGAAGGACATAGCGGTCTACGTGTCCAAATGTCTTATTTGCCAGAAAGTAAAAATCGAGCACCAGAAACCGTCTGGTAAACTTCAACCTCTGGAGATTCCACAGTGGAAGTGGGAGAGTATTTCCATGGACTTCGTGGTGGGATTGCCTAAAACTCAGGCTGGTTGTGACTCTATCTGGGTCATTGTGGACAGATTGACCAAGTCTGCCCATTTTCTTCCAGTGAAGGTGAGCTTCACTACAGAGCAGTTGGCCAAACTATATGTCCGTGAGATTGTGAGGCTTCACGGGGTGCCCGAGAGTATCATCAGTGATAGGGACCCGAAGTTCACATCTCGGTTCTGGGAGGCGCTGCACGCAGTTGCGATTGAGTACCGCCTATCACCCTCAGACTGACGGACAGACTGAGCGGACCATCCAGACATTGGAGGACATGTTGAGAGCTTGCACGTTGGAGCAGGGTTCTGCATGGGATAGGTACCTTCCGTTGGTTGAATTTTCATACAACAACAGTTTTCATGCTAGTCTGGGCATGGCACCCTACGAGGCGTTGTATGGTAGGAGGTGTCGGACTCCTACTTGCTGGTCTGAGGTTGGAGATAAAGAGCTATTCGGCTTGGACTTTGTCCAAGATACTACCGTACAGATCCAGTTGATCAGGGAAAAGTTGAAACAGGCGCAGAATCGTCAGAAGAGCTACTATGATGTCAAGCATCGACCACTGGAGTTCAGTGAGGGTGAGCACGTGTTTGTGAAACTTTCACCTGTCACCGGTGTTGGACGGGCACTCGGCGTGAGGAAGTTGAGCCCGCGATTCATAGGGCCCTACCAGATCCTTGGTAGAGTAGGACCAGTTGCCTATCGACTCGCCTTACCTCCGAACCTAGCCAACATCCACGACGTGTTTCACGTGTCTCAGCTCTGAAAGTACATAGCAGATCCTTCGCACGTGGTGCAGCCGGATGATGTGGAGGTTCGGGAGAACCTAAAGACTCCCGTCGGACCACTCAAGATTCTCGATCGTGGCGAGAAGCAGTTGAGGAGCAAGATCATTCCGATGGTCAAAGTGCAATGGTCAGGAAGAACTCCTGAGGAGTGTACCTGGGAGCGAGAGGATGAGCTTCTCCGACAGTATCCCGACTTTCGAGACAGGTATGTTTCTGATTTTGAGGACAAAATCCTTAAAAAGGTGGGGTGAATGTAAGAACCCGCACCGCTAATTAAGGTGATTAGTAAGTTAATTATGATAATTAGGAAATAATTCCATAATTGACCCTAATAATTATTAATGGGCTTAGATAATTATATTGAGCGAGTAAAAATGCTGAAAGTCGCTTTTCGGAAGAAAAGCGCAGATACCGGTTCTGCTACTCGGTATAAATGCGTACCGGAAAAGTATCCCGGAAAATTATAACGAATGCATGATAATTACTAGAATATTATGTAGGACTTGTAAAACAAGTTTCAAGTCAAAATGACGTAATCTGATGCCAGAACTGATACTGGCTATGGAAAAGCGCGTACCGGAAAGGTGCTCCGAAAAATAAAATAAAAATATGAAAAATCTTAGAAAAATGCGTAGGTCTAGAATCCGAAGTTTGGGATCAATATCTTTTACTTTGCGATTAAGGCTAATACTGCGCGATTAGTGCCTTGTGCCTATAAATAGACACATTATGGCACTAAACCCTAGGCCATACACAACTCTTACGTGAGTTTTCTGCAACCTTGAGGCAGCCCCCCTTGTTCTTCATTTCTTCCTCCTTTTCTCACCAAAGTCACCTCCTTTGATCATTGTTTCTCCTCTTGATCAAGTGAACACTTGAGTGTGGGCATTGGAGAGTGCTTGGGTGCATATTGTGTGTGGTGAGCCTTGCTTTTCTGAGTTGAGAGGTAGTTAGAGAGCATGAGTTTGAAGCTCTAGTGATGGCTACTTTGTGGTAGTCATTGTGAGCTTCAAAGTGCCACCTTGTGGTGCAAGAACCCACCTTGGTGTGCCATTTTCGTGCTCCTACTTAGGCTGAGTGTGAGGAACCTTGGGAGAGCTCCAAGAGCATACCTTGCCTCTGTTTTGAACTTTGGTAAGTTACCTCACCTTTGATCTTAAGTTTTAATGCTTAAAGTTGGTGTCTTGACCATGTTTAATGAGTAAACAAGAGGGTATAAGGTATATGAACCTAAAATGAACTAAAGATGCATGCTTTAACGTGTACATGTGTTAAAAGTTGGATCTTTGGGATGGATACTCACGAAATGCAGAAACTGCATTCTGTCGTGAGATATCCGGATATTCGTCGAACAGATATCCGGATATCAGTATCCGGATATGGTATCCGGATATTGATATCCGGATATGGGATCTGGGTATCCGGATATGACATATCCGGATATGTCCAGTGTGGTATCCGGATATGGCATATCCGGATATGTTCTTCAAGATATCCGGATATCCTGGGTTCTGCGCAGACAGTAGCTTAACTGTATGAACAGTAAGCTATTGGGTGTGTATGGACCCTAGTTTAAGGAAGTTGAACTTCTGTAATAATGGAACTAAGTCAGAATCACATGATTAAGGGCTTATGGCTTTGTTGGAAGCCTTAAGACGTAAAATGTAAAGGAAAGGCGTAGTCTTTAACTTGTATGCTTGTGATGCATTTATATTGACTTGTTAATGGTCCATATCAGATTGTGATACTGCTGTTTGTGGACTAGTGAGTGGTTGGACTCTTGGCTTGGATAGCTAGCTTGCAAGGTAAGCTTTCGTGTCCTCGGTTTAGCCATTTTGATGTTCCACCATGTCCCATGGGGATGGGTTTATGCATGCTGTGTTACATGCTTTGATTATTTTGGAAATGCTGTTGAGCTGTTTATATGTAATGAGCATTATGATATGCATGTGGTGTCCACCTAGACGGCAATCCTGAGTATGTAGTACATACAAGATGGAGAAGCATGTGGGTGAGGTGCAGGTAGTATCCATGTACTCATGTAGGCATAGACGTATTCCTACATTTCTCTGGCCAGTAGATTTGAAAGCACACATGACATGATTAATTGCTGCATCGCATGATTTTAGAACTTATACTGTAATACTGTTTTTAGAACTTATATTACACATGTAAGTGAGCTTGGGGTGGAGACTCCTTGAGGACCCCTTGTCTTACTGAGATTTCTTGTTAGAGATCTCACCCCACGTTTGGGGACGCTTATTTCAGGATCAGGTAATGTTGAGGGCTCAGGTGGCAGGAGGCCAGAGCTGAGCTGATTGATGATGTGCTGGATTTACTGCTATGTTTTCCGACTGTTGTTTATGTTTTCTGCTGATTATGTTGAGACTGTATGTTGGGCATTGTTGCCTTATTTGGTGAGCATGGGGTTTGTCCATGCCACATGTTTGTGCTATTGTCCTTTTACGTTAATGTTGTAATTAAAGTATCAGGATTTTGACCCAGGCTACTTGAGTAGACCTGTGGCTTTAGATACTCACATTATATTTATGTACGAGGTATTCAGTTAGTTGTCTTGCAATTTACATACAGGCAGTATTTTTATGAAAATGATTAAGTAATCAAGTTGGTTAAGTTAATGACTTCATAATTGAATTAAAGAAAAAGTTATTCCGCATTTTAATTAAGCATGGCTTAATACGATAGTGTGTTAACAGACCGGGTTAACACGGGCTGTTACACTGGACATTCCGCTGGGGATTCCGGTCGGGTTTTGCCGTGGGGCCGACTCTGGGAGCGGTACCAGGATGATCCAAATGTGGGACTTCCGCTGAATAGGGCTCATGAGGAGTTCCAGTTGGGTTTTGCCATAGGGACGTCTCAACCATGGGAGAGGCACCAGGAAGATTCTGGGAGTTATACGATGGGGTCCTTGAACGTAATCTAGCTGTAAATGTTCTTGGATTGTGCCCAGTTGTTGTGATATTGTATGTCATGCATTTCATACTTTGTTATATGTTGCACATTGAGTGAGCCATGGGGTGGAGTGATCCTCTAATACCCTTGGTTTACTGAGATATATTTGTATATCTCACCACGCGTCATGGGGACATCATTTCAGGTTAGGTTGATCCTGGAAGAGTGGAGCATGAGGTGCATATGGAAGGCATCGCATGTTAGAGGATTCAGTTGGAGACATATAGCATAGGAATTTATGTTTTGAATTGATGCCATGAACTTGTGCATGTTGAAAATGCCATGCATTTGTAAATGTATAACTATACGTGATGTATATGTATCTTATGTGTGAGCATGAGATCTGTCCATAGCCACCTATGATGTATTAGAAGCATGTAAATGTAATGTAAAGGGCTCTAAGCCTAATTTATGAATGGATTATTATGCTAGTTAACAAAAGCATGTAATGAATATCATACCTGTAAATGGACTGTGATGGGTTGTAAGTGCCCCAAGGCGTTGTTGGTCCTTGTGTGTGCCACCCATGTGAATTTATATACCTATATGTGTTTTAGGTTGCATTAGCAAGATTGAGGATTGTTCTAAAAACAAAGGGAATTCTGGCCAATTTTCGGGAAATTGGCATGTTTTTAGCAAACTTTGGGAGAACGTATCTCCCTCCACTGTGGTCCGATAGGATTGGGCCTTATACCATTTTGAAGGTGGAGTTACCCTCTATGTCGTGTCAAAATTTGGGGTTAATAGGAGTTAGAAATGGGGCGGTGGAAGGTCGGGAACTCAGCCCCTGGAGTGGTCCTGCACAAGTGCAGGAAGCTGATTGAGGGGGCTTAAGCGCCCTGATGCACTCGTGAGGGGGAAAAACCCTCTGCCGCGGGGGGCTTAAGCGCCCAAGTTGGGGGCTTAAGCGTCCTGGAGCGCGCTTAAGCACCCTTGGTGGCCTAAAAACCCCATTTTCTTCTGCCTGTGGGCGCTTAAGCGCCCTGCCGTGCGAAAAAAATTGATTTAGTAAAATTGGCATAACTTGAGCTACATAACTCCAAATTGAGCGTGGTTTGAAACCACATGTAGATAACGAAGAGAGCTATAACATAGAAAGAGATGAGAGTAAAAATATAAGTTCTAAAGTAATTGGGTAATAAAAAAATAGTGAATTCACTGGTAATGAATCTGAACAAAATAAGTTTCCAGCCTTGTTGGTTTATGGGAGCCACTTGGCATCTTTAAATGTAAGTCGCATGGTATTAAGCTGTGTATTTCATGATTCCGCAATAAGTTTTGAGTTATGATCATAGTTCTTTTAAATGTTGTAAAAGATGTTAAAAAGAAAAAAGTTTTCCCGTAAGTTCAAATAACCGTTGTGATTGTAACTGCGCTTAATATCATATTTGTTGATAACACACTAGTCCGGTAACGAGGTGTTACATTTATGGTATCAAAGCAATTTCTTAGGGAACTCTGAATATCGTATGATTGTGGTGAGTGCTGTATAGTTGTACGTAGACTCTTATTGCGTACTGCACATGTGATTCCTTAGTTTGGGCTTGATCAACCCATTTCTTCGTGTTATATGTGTGGTCAGTATAAGATGCCTTCGTGATAACCCTGGAGCACCAATGCCAGTCCTTAGACTGAGGTCGTGGTTGCAATGTTTGTTGCTCCACAGACATAGATGTTGTAAGTGAATTTGAGGAAATTAAGGACTTAGTGAGAATAAATTGAGATAGTATGTTTAACGATTTTGGGTAGAATTCTACCATAGTTGAACGTGTGGTCTTATGGTTAGTAAGTATGACTGAATTGAGTTGATATTGTAATGATGATATTGGTAAGTCTTCCCTAAATGTATTGGGAGTTAGAACAATTGAGTATATGTGAAATTGGTGATATAACTTTGACAGTGTGGGGGACTTGGAACCCCGATTAATTTGTGAAAATTTGAATATGAGTGCTTATATGTAAGCTTGGATACCTTAGGGTTAAATAATAAGGTTATAAGACCCTTGAGAACGGCATACACTTGGATGAATTAAAATGTTTAGAAGTACAAGTGAATTGAATCTTCAAAATTTGAATTGAGGAATGTGAGGATCCAAAAAGAACTATGAACAACAACAATGATAACATATAGTGTTGAAGCTTTTAAATGACAAGTTTGCACCAAATCAAATAATTGATTTTTCTTCTTAATTAAATGCCTTCAAATAGGAGTTGCAAAATATGTCGACGGGTCAGATTCGTGTCTTGTCAAGATTTGACCCACAGGTCAAATTGTCCATGATAATAGATAGTGTTAAAGTGTTTAAATGATAGTTGCTATAGATCGAATAATTGGTGTTTCTTCTTAATTAAATTCCTTCAAATAAGGGTGACAAAACATATTGGCAGGTCGTGTTCATGTTGTGTCAAGGTTTGACCTGCGGGTTAAATTGTCCAAACCAAGCATAACATGTTTTTGTTTATGGGTCAAGAATTGAAGTCGAACACAACCCTTCACGGGAAGTTGACACACAAAAATTGAAATTTTATTTTTCTAAAAAAATAAAAAATAGAAGGGAAAAATTGAATACAATACTCGAGTTGAACTGTAACCAACAACAAAAATCACCAAAATTTCAGCTATTTTTAATTTTTTTATGTAAAAAGTTTTTGCTGGTTGACACGCGAGTAACTTATAATACGATATGATAATAATTTGTCATTTATTACATGACTCGTTTTATGTCAGAAGTCGACATTTTGTGATATGGTAATAATTTGTTATTTATTACATGACTCGTTTTATCTTACGAGTTGACCCGACATATATTTTGTCATACCGTGTTGCAAGTCGAAGCATGAGTCTTTGACATAGTGTACTATCCCTACCTTCGAACATAAATAATACATGAGAAATCCTTTTCTTTGCTGTACAAAAAATCCTGTTATTTATAATTGGATCAAATAGAAAAAAATGAATTTCATGTTTTTTTTTTTTTTCTTAAAATTTTACAATGGGCTATGCCTACCGTTTGACTCATTTATTGGAACGAACCAACTCAAAAAGGCAAGCTATGATTTAAAGAAAATCAGTAAATCACACGCAATTATATAATGAGAACGGTCATGCATGAAACACGAAAAATAATATAGCATAACTTATTTAAATTTACAGATTTTAAAAAAAAAAAAATTTAAATAAGTTTTCTACACGTCCCTTCCGCAAGTCTCTCTCTTGGATTCTTGTTTTCAATCTTATTCAAAACACTTTGTGAATTGGAAAAAATATTTATGTTTGAGCTTATATATTTTTTAGGTTAATAGTTTTTCTTACAAATAAAAATTAATTTTATCTATTTCACTCACATAAAAGTAGACACTCATATAAAGGTGAACAAAATCTGTTTTTTCTCTTTTTCTTTCCTATGCTCATAGGGCCCACCCACTCTAATATAAATATAGGAGATAAAATTATCTATTGTTTGGAAAAGAAATATTAAACTTATATTATAATTAATATAAAATTAGAAGGATCCATTTACAAATATTTTGTGCAATTTTTTGCAAATTACACTATGGGTTTGGTGTTTGTCATTTTAAATGACATAAGTCATGTCATTTTAGGAGAGAGATAGACACAAAAAAATGGAAATCATGAGAGAGAGAAAGTTGATGATTTTTTTAATTTAAAATTTAAATTAAAAAAAAAATTCTGTGTTTATCACTCTTAAAATGACGTAACTTTATGTCATTTAAAATGACAAACACTTGTTATCAAAAAAAAAATGACAAACACTTCCCCTTACACTATATACTCTCTAGAAGTACATAATGTAATCGAGTGTACTTTCGAGAGTACATAATGTAGTTTGTAATAATTTGTAGGGAAAAATGTTTCTGCAGTTTTTGTAGTTAAGTTATTTGCATTTATTTACCAAAAAAAAAAGTTATCTGCATTTATTTTCAAAACGACGTCATTTTGAGATTAAAAAACTAAATAATTATAATTATAAAAACTATAATAACCCTGAAATAAATTAAAATTACAAAAACATCATAATTTCCGCCCAAAACGACGTCGTGTTGGGCTTACTGCAAATAACTTATCTATCGTAACTCCAGAACAAGCAAATCCTAATTTATAAATAAAATTTTTGTAAATATAACTATCCCCATATAAAATAGTATGAAACTAACTCGTATCCTAAAAAAACAACGTATTCAAACTTATATATTTCTTCAATTGGGCATAGAATCATTAGAAAACACAAGCTCGTAGCTCTCAACAAATATAGCCCGAGTTTATTGTTTCCTATGTTGTATGAGATAAATTTATTTTCTATACATATATAAAAGTGTATGGACCCAAATGAAAAGAGGAGAGAGAAAGAAAAACTATGAGTTTTACACACTTTTATATATATGTAGGAGATAAATTTATC
Source organism: Gastrolobium villosum (assembly GCA_032173675.1). Taxonomy (NCBI): domain Eukaryota; kingdom Viridiplantae; phylum Streptophyta; class Magnoliopsida; order Fabales; family Fabaceae; genus Gastrolobium; species Gastrolobium villosum. The sequence continues at coordinate 80,297 of JAVKPL010011222.1, forward strand.
TCCTACAAGGCTACAACATAAAAAACACTAAACAAATAAATATATATGGGTAATATTACTCTCATGTAACATGAGAGTAGTTCTCTCATGTTACAGAGAGAATCCAAGTAGGACCCGTTATTTAAAAACAAAAAAGAAAAAGAAAAAAGAAGGGGTTCAATTTTCGAAGTGAGACAAAAGGAGATAACTACCTCGTGTAAAATGAGAGTAATATTTCCCAATATATATATCTATGTATTATGTGAGAATTTCTTGAATGCGAAGCTTTGCCAGTTGTTTCTATCAAGCATCGTCACCACTTTGCAAGATATCTCACATTTTTCCTGTTATTCGATTTCTTAACCTTAATTATATGCATGTAGTTTTTTTTTTTTTTTTTTTTTTGTACATATATGTCGCTTTATTTGTAAATTAAATGAGGGGCATGCCATTATCCGAAATGTGGCTCTAATGCACTCAGGCATTATATCAATATCCCTTTTTCTTTGACATAGAAACAGACACTAAATTTTGTCCTATAGCTGGAGCATGGCGCAACATGTATCCAGACCAATGGATTTGGCTACCATGATCATCAATATTATCGTTAAAAGGAATGATTAATGAGAAATATTCGAATAAACAGTGCCTGATATACTTACATTTGGATTAATTGATAATTAATTATCATAATGAAAGATACTTTAATAAATTATTATTTTAAAATATGAAACTTAGCTGGACCATATTTATGTAAGAATCTTCCTTAATGCTTGAGGATGTGTTAACTTTATTATTATATATTAATTTGGAATATATTATATAAAAAATGACTTATTTTTTTTTTTTTAATTTAACTCTCTTTTAGAGAATAACATGTGCAATTCTTAACTTCACTTCTTATAAATTTAAAAGCTAAATCGTTTTTAATTAATTATATATTTTTCACATTTCATAATTCACACTTTTTAAATTATATCCAAATTTAAAAATGTTTGTACAATCTCAAGAATATGCTTGTATTAAGTAATAATCCAGACCACATTACAAACTCAATGAATAGACGGTTTTCCACTTTTGTCAATTATAAAATTATTATCAAATCGTATCTTTCCATAACATTTTATTTTGTGATAATCTTTCCATAACATTAAAAGTATGTTCAACTGTTTAGCTATTGACTTTCATACACATGCACGCATAATACGATTTATCCGGATCTCATTTGTTCATAGAAGAATTAACTACTTTCAATAAACTTTTATTATCATGCACAAACTTTTAATTTTTAATTTTTGATAAGGGAAAGATTATATTTATTGTAATTTTAGTCTTATTACTTGTACTATCTAATGGTTTATTTAATTTGAAATAAACGGTAATTGATTTTTATTTTATTTTATTTTTTAACCATTAATTTTAAATTAATCCAACAATAATTAACTGGGCAATAAAAATATAAAACCTGAAATGACAACCGTAATTTTTTATTAAAATCAAAATAAACGTCTCTGGTGGTGTTTTCCATAGAATTGTCTTTTCCTTTTTAGTCCCTGGCCTTGTCTTTATATATATAACAAAGCATTCAAATTGAATTGGCAAAGATGGGTCACACTCCAGGTTCCATTAATGAACACTTAATGGGTTTAGACACGGAAGACAGCGAGAGAGACCAAGTTAAACAAGAATCTGAATATGCAAAGTTTTATCGACAGGCAAGGGAAGACGCAACGTTTTTGAGAAACCTAAGCATGAAACAAGAGAATACTACAGAAAGAGAGTACCCTTTTAGCGTCGTTCCTTTTCGTTCTCGATCAGTGGGTCATCAAGAATATGCATTTTACAGACAGAAGTACCTTGTAACGCAGAGTCCCTTCAGAAACTTTGGCAAAAAAGGAGACAATAAGTCTATGAAGGAGAAAATAAACAAATGGTTCACCATTAACTCGAAGAAGAAGGAGGAGAATTATAAGAAGCCAGAGACCAAAACTATTGAACCTAAATCCAAATACAAGTCATCATATGCTGGTTTTCTTGAAAGGGTTCTCAGGTTCCTCCGGTTTCTTCGCAGGAAAAGCTCTTCCGTCTCTCCGGTTTCATGAAATATATATATTTCGATCAACCACCTTATAAAAATAATAATAAGAGAGGTGATAAATATATATTTGAATATTCTTTTTAATTGATTGAATTATTTTGACTATATGTTATAATTTGAATTTGAATATTCTTTATTACTTTTTTCAAATGTTTTGATTTTCCTTGAGGCTGTTGGGTTGCTTTTTTGTTATCCAGATATGTATATAAGATGTTAACGAAGGTTGACTCCATTAATAGGATCGATCAAAGGTCATGGGACAAAAAAATAATATCTTAATCTTTGGGATGGACCCGTATAAGGGGTTCATTGAATGAAAGACCTAATAAGGGGCATCCAAGATTCTAATCAAGTATAATTAAGGATAGAATCGATAAAAGATATTAATCCTAACATGACAACATAGCAGACAAAGGTATTAAAGGCCCACGTCCACACTACCCCATAGGTAACTTCTATAAATACAAGGTAAATCCTAAATGTACGATACGACCTCTCTCTCATTGTTATACTGTCACTGTACACACACCTCATTCGCTAACGCCGTTATAGTATTCTGTGTATAGTAATCTACTTGACTCAAAGGTATTTCCTCTATGGATACCTTAGAAAGGGCACTAGATCAAAAAGTAACATACAAATCTATTGGGCTGAACATCTTAGTCCCAATCTTGGAATGTGGTAATTTCCTTTCTCTTTAAATTATTTTTTCATTATAAAAAAAGACCAAGTTAAAAATATCATTGGAATGCATACTTTGGAAATGTTGATGCTAACCCAATCAATATGAATTCCTCGCAGGCCTTTGGAACCCAGGCCCCAGTTATACCAGAATATGGATAAATAGCATGTGTTTCCAAGCACATAAATGGGCCTGCTACATAAGAAAATCTAAGTGGGTTTTGGACCTTAACTAGACTTGGTTACAAATTCCAATCGCTTTATATCCTCCATTAATTACATATGGCTATTGAGAACATATAAAACGAACAAATAGATGCCTCTCGTTGTAAGACCTAAATTAAAGAATAAATGGTGAAGAGAGAGATCTAAACATAATTTCGATCAATATCTTGAAGAGAAAAAAAAGAAAATAATATCTGATCGTAATCACTCAACTATGTTGATTTGTTATTTTATTTATATGATTTTTCTAATAAAAAATTCATATATGTATTCTCATTTTGTTTAGTTTCTAAAATCTATCAATCATGAATTACAGTTTGATGTTAGCTGCTCACCTCTAATCAATCAAATTATATCGTAATTATCCCTATCAGTGATACTCTTGATTAGTGATTAATACAATTCTTTTAATCTTTAGCCTTCGATTTTTTTCTTTTGTATACTTTTCATTCTTTGTATGCACCTTGTTTAAACTTTTTTTTTTGGAAATATTACAATCGATTCATTGATTCGCAACTAATCCAATTTGGGGTGGGTCCAGGATTAAGACTTTAAACCCCTCCCAAATATGGTACTGGGGAGATTCGAACACATGCTCATCCCCACCTGCTTAGCTCCCATGCGCCAAATGAAAGATAAGATAAGACAAAACAAAAAGAGCTTCTACATCATATATATTGTTTTCTCTCTCTCTAATGAAGTATAATTATAATTTAAGTTCGAGATAAATCATCAACCTCACTAAGAAATTATAATGTAATTATATATAAATGGCTTATCCTTATTAAATCACCAAAGTCATATAATTGCCATGATTATGAAGTTCATGAAGTGAATCACATGCAGTTGGCAATAGTCTACTATAACGAAAAACAGCTAAATCCTCGTCTATCCTAACTAATTTAGCTAAGTTGGACCGGCTATTATTGTTTATTCTCCCTTTCAATTTTCTAAAACAGAATCAGCAATATGTGACTCTCATAAGCAGGTGTATATTCGAATATTGCCTGGGTCACCAACTTGAAGAAGGCTTCTCTTAAACTTCATTGGTAAGCTTTTTCTTGCAAAAATATTGTATAGTTGGAAAAACTCTACCACAAAATGTCAACGGGTACCCATTAACGATAGATTACCAAAAAAAATTTGTCAGAATTTTACTTAGAAAAAGAAGGTATATTATTATTGATTCTTTTGCACATACAAGTGCTTATACCAATTTATATCATATAACAAATATCTTTGGATACCAAACGATAGTAGCTCAGTTGGCGCATGAGAGCTGAGAATGTGGGGTGAGAGCATGTGTTCGATCTTCTTCCCCAATAGTATCTTTAAGAGGGATTTAAAGCCTTAATTCTGGATCTGTCTTTAAAAGAAGCAAAGAAAGAAGAGGCAAGAAGAGAAAGCAAGAAAGTGAACGCTGAAGAAGAACAAAATGACAGCATTATGATTTCATAGCATGTACAGATACAGACTCGATGATTATATAGGAAAGGGAAATTACTACACAAAGGAGAGGACACATGGATTAAGGGAGAGAGAGCCAGCTAATCCTAACAAACTAACCACCTAACAAGAAAGCAACAGCTGTAACAAACTTGACAGCTGGCAGTAACAAACCGAAACAGCAAGGCTAACAAACCGAAAACAGCAGGCAAACACAAAGCATATACAATCCACTTTGCACCACTGATGAAGGCATGAAGGCTACAGATAATACACCCCCGCAAACTCAGGGTGTGTGGTGAAGAGAGGCTGAATTCACAACCCTGAGTTTGGTACGCAAAGAGATAAACCGAGAAGCTCCAAGTGGTTTGGTAAGAGTATCAGCAACCTGATCAATAGCAGGAACATGAAGCACATGTAAATCTTTGGCAATGACTTTCTCTCTGACAAAGAAGATATCAAGCTCCATATGCTTGGTACGAGCATGAAGGACAGGATTGCGCGACAAGGCTACTGTACTGAGATTATCACAGTAGACAAGAGGAGTGTGGAACTGAACATGCAACTCAGTGAGCAATGATTTGAGCCAGAGAATTTCAGCCGTAACAAGAGCAAGGCTTCGATATTCCGCCTCAGTACTTGAACGAGCAACAACGGTTTGTTTCTTGGACCACCATGACACAAGGTTAGTGCCAAAGAAGACGCAAGCTCCAGACGTGGATCGGCGATCATCTGGATCTGTGGCCCAGTCAGCATCACAGAATGCAGTGATGGAGAAATGGCTGCTGGGATGACTCGGTTGCAGCAATAAACCATGATCAAGAGAACCTTTTAAGTAGCGAAGAATTCGTTTGACAATGACCCAATGCTCCTCTAAAGGCTGTGACATAAACTGGCACACTTTGTTGACAGAATAGCTGATTTCTGGGCGAGTTAATGTGGCATACTGCAATGCTCCAACAATTGATCTAAAATGAGATGGATCAGAGTAGTAATTAGCACCATTCTTGGAGAGTTTGCATCCTGATGGCATTGGGGTTGAAATACCTTTTGCTTCGGCCATATGAGATTTGGTAAGCAAGTCTTTAATGTACTTAGACTGGGAGAGAAGTAAGGCACCAGTACTTGTCCTTTGAACTGCAATGCCCAAAAAATAATCAAGCAAACCAAGATCTTTGAGTGCAAACTGAGAGTTGAGCTGAGTGATAAGATTCTGAACAAGAAGTGCATCACTTCCAGTTATAATTATATCATCTACATAGATGAGCATGAACACACATTGACCACCCTTTCGATAAATGAACAAGGAAGGGTCACACTTGCTGCCAACAAAACCCAGTTGAATTAAGCCACTCTTCAATTTGTCAAACCAAGCCCTTGGTGCCTGTTTTAGACCATAAAGAGCTTTCTTTAATCTGCAAACAAGAGACTTGTCTGTGGAAGTAAAGCCAGGAGGTTGTTGCATATACACTTCCTCTTCAAGAATGCCATTGAGAAAGGCATTATTAACATCAAGCTGTCTTAGAGACCATCCATAGGAAACAGCAATGGTGAGAATAGTGCGAATGGTGATGGGTTTAACCACTGGTGAGAAGGTTTCATTGTAATCAAAACCAGCTAATTGATGAAACCCCTTGGCAACAAGTCTTGCTTTATACCTGTTAATACTCCCATCAGAATTTTCCTTCACACGAAAGACCCACTTGCAACCTATGGCTTGTCGGTTAGGAGGAAGAGGAACCAAAATCCAGGTGTCATTAGCTTGAAGAGCATCATACTCAGCCTGCATTGCTGAAAACCAGTGAGGAGCTGCCAAGGCCTGGGAAAGAGAGCTTGGTTCAAGGGATGTGGACAAAGCATGAGATTTAGGAACAGAACTGGAAGGTAACTGATAATGGTAATCTTTGAGGTAGGTAGGAGGGTGGGAAGATCGAGTTGAGTGTCTGGTAGGTGCAGATATGGCTACAGTTTGAGGATCAGAGACTGAAGGAACAGGTTGAGGGAGAGGGACAATGTGTTGTTCTGTAACAGGTTGAGAGAGAGGGACAATGTGATGTTCTGTAAGGGACACAGGACTGAAATTGGAAGGAATGACTTCAGACTGAATAGCACCAAGGGAACCAGAACAAGAGTCATGCATAATAGAACAAGGATCAGAAGGACAAGGAGCAAGAGATGGACTAGAACCATGAGCAACAGGTGTGAAAGAATCATGAGCAACAGGAGCAGGTGCAGGAACTGATGGACCAGGAACTGATGGACTAAGAGGAACAAGAGGAATAACATTATGGACAGGAGAATTGGAGACAGTGGGAGAAGGAATCCTAGTTTTGAATAATGACAAATAGGGAAACTTATTCTCATTAAACAAAACATCCTTGGATATGAATATTTTGCCATCTGAGTTGAGACACTTGTATCCTTTGTGATTTGGGGAGTAACCAAGAAAAACACATTCACTTGACCTGAAATCCAATTTGTGATGATTGTAAGGTCGAAGAAAAGGAAAGCAAGCACAACCAAAGACTTTGAGGAACCGGTAGTCAGGAAGAGTCTTGAACAACTTGGTAAAGGGAACAGCAAACTTCAAAGAAGCTGTAGGGAGACAGTTTATGAGATACACTGCTGATATGAAGGCATGGTCCCAAAATTTTAAAGGTAATGAGGCATGTGCAATGAGAGTAAGACCTGTTTCAACAATATGGCGATGCTTTCTTTCAACCACACCATTTTGGTGATGTGTATGAGGACAAGCAATTCGATGAGTGATTCCTAATTGATGAAGAAGTTGAGTAAAAGGGTGAAATTCACCCCCCCAATCTGTTTGAATAGCTTTAATAGTGAGACTAAACTGATTATTGATTAGAGCATTGAATTGTTTAAACATGGTGAGAGCTTCAGATTTCAGTTTCAAGGGATAGATCCAAGTATATCTGCTATGAGCATCAACAAAGGACATGTAATAGGTATATCCCATTGTGGATTTAACTGGAGCAGGACCCCACAAATCACTGTAGATGAGATCAAAGGGTTGATTATATTCAGATTTAGACAAAGAAGATGGTAGTCTGTGTGCTTTTCCCAGACAGCAAGAGGAGCAGAAAAATGACTCACTTTTATTGGGAATGGAAATATTACAAGATCGAAGAACACTTTTGAGTGCCTCACTATGTGGATGCCCCAAACGGCAATGCCACAAATTATACATGTAATTGGATCCTATAGATTTGCTATTTACAATATCAGTATTGCTGCTATTGGAACAAGGAACAACAACAGATTCAGAAGTAGAAGCCAAAGTTGAATTACAAGTAGGATTGCAGGTAGAAGTAATAGAGGACAACAGAGAACTTGTTTGTCTTGAAGAACTGGGAAGTTTGACATCTTTGAACTTGTATAGACCATCAGTTCCTAGAGCTCCTTCGAGTAAGATTTCATGGGATTCCTGTGTTTTGACATAACATGAGAAAGGATGGAACTCAAAATAAACATTGTTATCTCTTGCAAACTTACTAACACTGACTAGATTTTTGGTAATTGAAGGTACAAGAAGTAAGTTGTGGAGAAAGAGATTTGTGTGTGGTTGTAAGGGAGATAAAAAATGAGAAGAACCAATAGCTCTAATGTCCAGACCTTGACCATTGCCAATGAAGATCTGATCTGATCCTGACAGTTGAGAGCTTTGAAGCAGATTGTGAGGATCAGCAGTGACATGGTGTGAAGCTCCTGAGTCAGGATACCAATCCAATGTTTGAGGTTGTGATGAAGGAGTGGGCAAAATACCTTGTTGAGAAGCTGCATTGTACTGTGAAGAAGAATTTGAAGGTGGATGTGAGGTAAACATAACTTGTGGAGGTTGAGTATTGGTTGATGGTCTCACATATTGAAAAGGTTTCTGATAGGAGTTAGAATTAAAGTATTGAGGTGCTTCTGGTTCAGGTACATTGGGAGTGAAACTATCATCAAATCGATGCCAGCAGCTTTGAACATTATGTCCAAATTTATAGCACAATTGACACTGGAGATTACTGCGGCCTCCTCTTCCTCTACCACGATAGGTTCTACTAAAATACCTTCCTCTACCTCTATTTGATGAAGTGGAGCCACGATTGAACTGCTGATCAAATACATTCGAAACTAGAGGAGGAGAAGGAGCAATCCTTGAACTGTCATTCTGATCAGAATTTGAACTCTTCTGTGCAACATTTACTGTCATGGTTTCTGATAGCAAAATTTCATTCTGTTTTGCTAGCATCATCTCATATGATATGAGTTCAATTCGCAAATCATCTAAAGCATAAGGATTCTCTCTTGCACGAACTGAAGATACAAATGCATTGAATTCTGGTGGAAGGCCATCCAGAATTATTTCAGTGTGTTCATCTATTGAAACTGGATTCTTTATGGCTTTGAGTTCATCACACAATGTTTTAACCTGACGAAGAAACTCAACAACAGATCTGTTACCTTTCTTGATGGTTCTAATCTCAGATTTCAGTTGTCGAAGCTTCGAGCGCATAATTCCATGAAACAGCTTATGAATTTGATCCCAAGCTTCATGAGCATGACGAACTCCTAGAATCTCATTTAGAATTTCTTCTGACATTGTTGAAAGTAGCCAAGAGAGAAGCATTTGATCTTGTTTTATCCAATCTGTATAAGCTGGATTCACGATTTCTTGAGTGAGATTCAAGTTTGACTCATACTGCATAGGAATCTTAGGATTAACAAGGAAGTGATGCAACTGATGTGAAGTGATGACAGGTTCCACTATTTGACTCCAAAGAAGGAAATTCTTCTCTGTTAGCTTGATAGAGATCTGATGATGAAATAGTTGAGGAGTTTTGTTTTCTGCCATTGAATTTTGAGTTGAAGCGGAAGCCATGGTAGATGCTTGGATCAGGCCCTCAATAAGAGAGCTCTGATACCATAAAAGAAGCAAAGAAAGAAGAGGCAAGAAGAGAAAGCAAGAAAGTGAACGCTGAAGAAGAACAAAATGACAGCATTATGATTTCATAGCATGTACAGATACAGACTCGATGATTATATAGGAAAGGGAAATTACTACACAAAGGAGAGGACACATGGATTAAGGGAGAGAGAGCCAGCTAATCCTAACAAACTAACCACCTAACAAGAAAGCAACAGCTGTAACAAACTTGACAGCTGGCAGTAACAAACCGAAACAGCAAGGCTAACAAACCGAAAACAGCAGGCAAACACAAAGCATATACAATCCACTTTGCACCACTGATGAAGGCATGAAGGCTACAGATAATAGTCTTGAACAAAATTGCTTTCTATTTCGATGAAGGATACATGTAATTTATTAAAGAAAAAAAACAAATATCTTTGGATCTTTGACAAATTCTGACAAAATTTTATATATATATATTTTTTGGTTCTAGTAGCATTATTTAATCCCACATTGATTTATCTCGCGTGTAATTCATGAGTTGAGAAAGAGAATTTTCTAATTAACTGCAGCCGGAGGAGTACTCAAAACAATCCATTTGGACCCGATATCTTCACATAATTCCATCCATAAACATCAATTCAAATATTGAGATGAGACCCACTTGCAAAGAAGCACAACAAACTTCAAATTAACATTCACATAACACTATTCAAAAATTATCCCGTTCTCTTGTCCATGCTATCGCACAACACAGCCTGTCGCCTATCTTTTCTCAACACATGACGAACACGAACACTACCGATTCCTTTGGACCACAGCTTCCCACGTGGCTGCGGGCCACCCTGCCGGCGTTAGTGCCACGTGGACCCCGTTATAGGATCGAGTAGAGGACCACCTTTGGGGCATACCCTTTCATGTAGTAGCACACCCATTTTGTTTTCACAAGTGCTATGCTTTCAATAATTTCACGTCGTTTTCCTTATGGGCCCATGCCTAAAAGGCCTCCCAAGCTCAACACTCACCACACCCATAATTTTAAATGCTTTTCTTCCTTTCCATTTTCCCTTTCCCTTTTTCTTTATAATTCATTTAATTTTCTCGCTTTTGCTAACCAACTTAATATATATCCACATATCACCATATATTATAAATGGGTTTTATAAGAGTTATGTTGTAGGAAAAGTGATTGTGTTATGCTATAGAGATTCGTTTTGCGTGTCAGAATTTTTTTTTTTTGCTGCGGGCCCCCCAAAATGTTGTGTGTGTAGGAAAATTTTTGTGGTCATGTTAAATGATAGATGATAAACCCATTATAAATTTATAATACAAGATAAGGAATATGTCAAATTAAAATGAATTGATGCTCTAATGTTAAAATTTTAAATAATCTGATCATGTTAAAAAAATTTGTCTATTTTTTTTTTATTAATACTGATTGGACCCCATTTATTTAATTTTTAGATAAATATAAAATTTTGACATGATGATGTAAAAATTTTAATATGAAGAATTTACGCCCAAAAGTAAAGAAGAGAAAGAATATTAAGAGGGAAGGGGAAGAAGAGGATATCAAGTGCATGAAATTATGTATCTCGAGAAGGGTGGAGCCATACGATGAAAATATTGGATCCTTGGTGTAATCAAGTGATCCTCTAGAGAAGGAATATATACTTGTTTGCTTCTCTTATCCCAAGAACAACAACCCATCAGATTATGCTATAGGCATGGTATCTACATAATGGCTCTAAGTGCTTAATTAAATATATAGGGTATAATCTTAGAGACTAGAGTGCCTGTAAGAGAGATTATTATCAAAAGCTTCAAAATGAACTTTTGGCATTTTCCGCTGTACCTATCTTTCTCGTACAAGATAGCAACATGTACAGCTTCATATACTATATATATTTGTAACTATAAATACCTAGCTAGAAGCTAGCACAAAGGGATTTCAGGGTATTCCTTGTAACACAAAGCTTGATTGATAAGTTAATGATTAATCATACAAAAGTCCCTAATTTTTCCAATTCAGTTGGTTCGTCTCAACATGGACACAGTGAGACACACAATCTAGTGACAAGCCACAAGAACGTAGAAAAGCGTCCTTGGGTTATTGAACTCGTCATGCTCTATATTATAATCAAGCTTTTAATCATACTGTTTTACTTTGTCCACTTATTAGTAAATTGTATATATTTGTCTAATGTAAAATAACCTAATATGAAATATAATAAGTAATTTTAATATCTTTGACTAAAAAAGTCGACTATGATCTCTAACACTGGTACCCATGAAGAAGCATCTATAATATTCGCTTACTTGTTTCTCCATATATATACCATAACTTGTCTCTTTCTCTAAAATAAACACAAGTCTTGAACGACTCTGCTTTTGATATGAATAGCACCATCTTTATATGTATTGACAAAGTGTTGACATTATTTTATGATTTTGTCATAGTATACGTCTCAACCTAAATTAGTTTCAACGTTTTGCACAAATGGGGTGTGAGAACAAACTTTTTTGAGAAGAAACTAGGGTTTGGTGGTGCAAGAGAGCCACGAGGCTCAATTTTAAAGCAAAAAGGCCAGGTCTTGGTTGCTTAACGTCATAGAGTATCTAGAGATACCTCATTTGAGGGAAGTGGTTGGTTACGCCTTAACATCAGTAGGTAAGGGTTTTCCGTCCCTATTCATTAAAGACAATAATTATATCCTACCATGTATGATTTAACGAGAAAAAAAAAATTTATGTTAATCCCCATTTTGAAGCTATAAAATTAAATTCGATTAGTCTCTAGCAAGCTTAATTAGGAAAATGAAAAGTTGTTCTAACTAGCTTGCTAAGCGGATTCAAATTGCAAAAATAATATTTTGTCACGCCCTAATTAAAATTATTGATTATACTCCCCAATACCATTTTTGGGAGGGGTTTAAAGCTTTAATCACGGGACCTGCCCCGAATCGGACTAATCGCGAAGCGATGAATCGATTGGAATATTTCCAAAAAAAAAAAATATTGATTTTAGAACTTCTTCAGATAACAAAGTAAAAGCAGAAAAACATGGCCTAAGTTTACGGGAATATAGATTGTAACCTATGTCTAGGTCGTTACCAGAACCTCTTTTGCTTGGCTAATAACGTCGTTTGACAGGAGCAATGAGCGTGCGTAATAAGGGGGTTATTTTGAAAATAAGAAAGAATTGGATGTATTATAAGCGAAGTCCTGCAACCAGAAAAAAAAAAAAAAAACTGATAGAATTGATAGAGTCAATTAATATCTGTTGTTCTGTCTATTTCTTTTTGAATAAATTCAAAATATCATTCAGCCATAACCGAAGACTAATTCCAATCAAGCACCATTGGACCCTTTCGGGGGTGGAATCTCAATCGAGCACCGTCGGACCCTTTCGGGTGGCTCTCCCAAATCTTTTTTTTTTTTCATTCTCAGGGCTCGAACTCGAAATCTCGAAATCTCTGGTTAAGGAGCCCAGACTCCTTATCATCCGTGCGAAAGGAGTTTGGTTGTTCTGTCTATTTCTTTATCATGCAACTATAGTAACAAGGAATAAGGATTAATAGTTTACTATTGGTCTATTTAACTGAACATACTTTATTTTAACACAGGTAATTAAGTGTGATTTTGCGTTGTTCTCCTTCAATCCCAATTAACTCGTCTGAAGAGGCACATTAGAAATATAATATAAATACAAAATCATTTATATATCTTTAACTAATAATTTAATATTGTTGGAAGAATTCGTTGCATGCCATACTATAAACAAATTCCTTAAAAAAATGATATAATTGATACAGTCAATTAATATCTATTGGTCTCTCTCAGGTGATCTCATCACGCTATTAGATTAAGAAGCAAAATATTACGTTGAAAGTACAATTGGGCGCACCGGTTTAACGAAGTTTCCCATTGTGTCCATGGTGTTTAAGTAAATCATCCTTGTCTTAAGTTTGGTTATCTATCCTTGGGTCTCAATTAACTTAACTCAGCCAGATCTGAGGAATATAATTAATTGTAGGACCAAATCCATCAATAATATTTGATCAGAACCATTTTTATTTGGGCTAACCTTGATGATCTTTCTTTACAAGTGATTTGAGGCAGCTTTAACCCATGAGTCTTTACCTGAATAAGGTAGAAAATATACTTGCAATACACTCTCACGCTCAAGTCAGATTTTATGTAAGCAGGTTTATTCATATAGAAAAAAATGTGTACTTTGTGTTTAACAAACTTGTATTTACAATTGAGCAATGACCAGCTTTGGGAAATGTTCTTGCAAGTTTTATGCAAGTGGTGAGGCAACAAGGTCTCTATATAGTTCTTGTGTAGGTGGCTTAAGATAACCTTTGCAGAAGAGTTGCAGATGTGGCCTTTGTTGACTTGAATACCCTTTAGAAGATGCATTTCTTTATGGTGAAAGACTAAAAAGCGGGGAAATGGATCATCTAATGTGTAATTTAACATGATATGTTATAATGTGTAATTTAACATGATCATGTAATGTGGGAGGATTTTAATCATTAATAATTAAATCAACGGTGATGATTATGTAACTTCCTATCTTTATTTTTTTTTTCTCTCCTCCCTTATCACCATTCATTCACCCATTATGGTTATGATTGCCCCACATGACATGGTCATATTAATTAGCACATGAGATGATCCACTCCCAACAACTGGGCTTTATATTTCATTCCAGATCAATACTTAATAGAGTTTTATGTTTATTATGTTTTAGGAAAAGTGATTGTGTAATGTTATAGAGATTCGTTTTGCGTGCCATATTTTTTTCTTTCTTTTTTTGTTTTAAAATGTGTGGGCCCCACAAAATGTTGTGTGTGTAGGAAAGTTTGTTGTGTTATGTTAAAGGAGGAAATGAAAACCCTACTTAATAAGATTATTATTTGCCTTGGACTTTGGTTGACCAATCAGACACCCGGTAACAATGGATTCCTTCCAAATGTACAGGTGCACAAACTCCTCTTGGTAGTGAATACTAGTTCATTTCTTCTTCTTAGTAGCCAATTGATTAATTGGTATTATAATACATATAAAAAACCAAAAGTGAAAGAAAGGGTCCTAGACAATGAAATGGTGGTAGTACATATATATGACCAAGCCAGGTACAAAAGTTGGCATTAGTAATACAAAAAATTATTAGGTCAAAACTCGAAAAACTAGTAAACAAAGCAGCAAGTGAAGTGAGGTTGTGGTCACGCCCAAAAACAAGCTCGTGTAAATGCAAGTGTGCTCAAAAGCAAGGAGAAAAAGGGGAAGCCTGTATAAAATGAAAGGAGAGGAGTGGGAGGGACCATGTATCCATTTTCAAATAGCGCTGGTGGCATTTTTTTTATCATCAATTTTATCAGATGCAAAGAGATTAGATGGAGAGAGAAAGAGCTACGATTTGTGAGGCATTGGCGTGCTAAGTAATAGAAATTAAATGGCCGTGCCTAGTGATGAGTTTCCTTTTGTCGTGCTCAACCTTTTGCTTTGCATAATTTTCTTTTCCATTTCCTTTGGGAAAAAAGAGACAGTTACAATTTGCCGTTGACGCTTCCTCGTACATCAATTTGTTTTTGTACTTTTCTTATCAATCTTTTCTCCTTTTGTAAGTTAACAGTCTTATTCATTATTATATTAGATGAAATAAAATATAAACAATAGCAGTTGCATTAAACTAAGAGAAATTTTTTTTATTCACAACATTGTGTCATGTTAATAATTATAACTATGTATTACGGTGGTAAATAATTCTAATATTAAAGTTATTTTTTTTTCTTTTTTCTGAAGCCATCTATTGACCTGAAAAATGAAAAAAATACAACTTTAATATTATATATAATTATGTATTACCCAAAAGACATAATTGTAACTGCTAAAAGGACACAACTTTGTGTCCTTTAAAATAACACAAACTAAACCCTTAAACTAAATACATATTGCAATGCTTAGGAACCCCTGCCAAGCCTCTGGGTAACAATTGCTTATCTCCAATTTTCCACTAAACAAGTACACCATAGTTTTTTTTGTTTTTTTTATAAAAAATTAAAACAAACTCAAACTCTCATTATCTAAGGGTGATTTGATCATCCATTTTGGCCATTGGCCACTCTATACAAAGTAATTTTCTTTGTCTTGTGAATGCACATATGTCATTAGACAATCGTTGAGCAATATTGCATACAATTACATAGGAATGAATAATGACTCTGAGCTCATAAGCCTGAGCGATTAATAATTTACAACAGTGGCTTTGACCTTTGTTGTGCAAAATAAGAAATAAAATGCTTGTATCATTCTTTTGACAAACTATTTATTAATCTAATGAGAGTGAAATGTGCATGGAATGTGTGCATGTTTAAGACGTGCATCACCTCCATGCGCGACATATGTAAAACCCAAAAGTGTTTGCCACATGAGGTACTCTACAAGGCACTCATCACGCGCGTGTGAGTTTGAACACCTAAGATTAAGATGAGTGTTGTAAGAACCCGCACCGTTAAATTAGGAATTTAAATAATTTAATTATGAGTTTAAAAAATAATTCCATAATTGACCTTGAATAAATATGAAAAGAGGAGAATAATTACCACAGAGGTTTAATAACGGTAAAAGTCGCTTTTCTGACGAAAAGTGCAGACACCGATTCTGCTTCTCGGTATAATTGTGTACCGATGAAGTATCCCGAAAAATTATAATAAGTATGTTAATATTCCTAGAATAATATCTAGGGCTGGTATATCAAGTTCGGAGTTGAAATAATGAGATATGACGTCAGAACTAATACCGGCTACGTAAAAACGCATACCGATAAAGTGCTGCGAAAATTAAAATTAAAATATGAAAAATCCTATAAAAATGGCTAGGTTCAGAATATGAAGTTTGAGATTAAAATGATAAGCGAAGCTATTAATGCTACTACTGATGGATTAAACTTAATCCGCCTATAAATAACGAGTGACACATTATTCTAGGTCAGTTTTGCTGAACCTTATGCGTGAGTTTCTGGTGCATTTGGCTTCCACCCTCTCCACCTTATTCCATAGCCTTCTTCTTCATGAAACTCATCCAAAGGACCACCTTTCTTTATAGTTCCTTCACCAAAACACCATAGCTAGATGTGAGCTAGCATTGTGAGGGAGAAAGGCCTTTCATTTCTGAGTACTTGTTGCTGTTTGGTGTGAGTTGAGGGCTGAGTTCCTTGGTTTGGGGTGAGGGAGTCTTTGTCTTGGCACTTGGTGCTTCAAGAAGCCACTTTTGAAGGAAAAAGGACCAAGCTTGGTGATCATTTTCGTGGTCTTGTGAAGTCAGTGTGGTTGAGCTGTGTGGGAAGCTCCAAGTCACTTCCTTTTTTTGATTTCTTAAGCCTCGAGGTAACTCATGATCATTCCCCTTAAAATTTTATGATCTTAGCTTGTTTGAGTCATTAAAAAGAGAAGCTTTGATTATTCAAGTTAAGGATTGTTAACCTATGTTTAATAAGTGGTAATAAACTTCTGTTTATGGAGAAATTGGACTTCGAACCATTGGGGAACCCTTAAAACCGATTTTATGCAGAAACTACATGAGTTTCTGCATTCTGTCTGAAAAGTATTCGATACTTTTCGTGGAGTATTGAGATACTTGTCGTCTGGTATTCGAATACTTTTGTAAAAGTATTGGGATACTTTTCTGCAAATGGAAGTATCCGAATACTTTAGTGAAAGTTTTGGGATACTTGCTGGTATTCGAATACCTTAGTAAAAGTATTGGGATACTTTTGGTATTCAAATACTTTAGTGAAAGTATTGTGATACTTTTCTGGGAACAAAAGTATTCGAATACTTATCGAGGAGTATTCGAATACTTTTGGCAGAATGAGCCTAAAATCAATTTTAACAAGTTGAGAAGCCTTAAATACAATATAGGACCTTAATGAATCAGTGTGGGCTTGTCCTATAAGTGTTCAAGTGATAAAAATGAAATAACCCATTATTAAGGATTTGGAAGAAGCCGATAATCATTAAACAAGAAAGGAAATGTTGTCATTATGCAACGAAACTCTAGACTATGAATAATAATAATATTTTTTTTGTATAAAACAGACTGTGATTATGCTATTTGGTGATATGTGAGCTGCTATTTGGATCTTGAGCATGATTATACTACGTGACAGGTAAGTTCCGTGTTCTCAGGGTTAATCCCCATTTGTTCCACCATACTCCAAGAGGGGGTGGTGGTTTTATATGGTATATATGCTTATCTGTTATTTGAGATGATTAAATGATGCACTCTTATATATGTATGTTATGTGGTGTTTTACACACGCAAGAGCCTTATACTTCTTATGTATGTAGCAGACGTGTGTAAATCATATTGTTCTCTGGCCAGTAGACTTGTTAGCACACATGCATGATATATTTATATAATATATATATATATATATATATATATGTTGCTGCATCATGTGATTATGCTATTATTGTTGAATTATTATATTTGAACTGTTATACCGAAGTGAGCTTGGAGCGGAGGAACTCTTCGAGAACCCTTGCTTACTGAGGTTTCTTTTTAGAGATCTCTTCCCTTGTGGGGCATATTTTCAGGTACAGATGTCCATGAGATGGATGCTTCCCAAGGCAAGAGGCTGGAGTAGAGTTTATTTGAGATGCATGTTTTATTCAGATCATTATGGATATTATTATTATACCGTGACCTGATTATCATGACGTTATGTTCTTACCAGGTTATGTATGTTTAATTTGTTTGTGAGCATGAGGGTTGTCCATGCCTTTGATTAGTTGTGTTATTGTTGAACATGTGTATTTTGTTACGCCATGGGATATTGACGTTGGTCATGACTACGCGATGTAGCTTCATGACTTAGTATTTATTTATGATATTGAGGCACTTTCAGGATTTTATTTGTGGACTTGCAATGACATAAGGATATAGATGGTTTTTGTATGGTTATGTTAAATAGGAAAAAGTGATATTGCATGCCTAATAACTGGTTTTAATTTTATTTTCCGCATTTAATTAAGTTGCGCTTAATACCATAATATGATAACAATCCGGGTATACACGGGGTGTTACAAGCATCTTGCATTTTGTTAATTTTTGCACAAGTCACATATTGGGGTGATGCGCGTCTTAAACACACATATTGTCCACGTGTATTTCACTCATATTAGATATTAAATAGTTTGCCAAAAGAATTATACTAAATGTATGTTTAATTTTTCGCATTAAGTTAAAAAAAAAGAAGCCAAGATCAGCGTTACAATTGTAGCATTAATGATAGTTATAATCGTAGCATTGATGATAGGTTTTGTATTTCAATTTGAATTGTGTAATAGTAGGATAGGCCTTTATAGTATAGAATTTATAACAGTTTAGGCATTTAAATTGTGTAATAATAGGCTTAACATTTGAATTATGTAACTCATGTAATCAGGCCTATACATTAGAGCGCTGAACAAATTAATAATAATCATTTGATATTCAACTTATTATGGTATCAAAGTGATCGATCTTAAGGCAATAAACATTGTTGCTACATTGAAGAATGACAAAAATAGAAAACAACTCAAGTGCTGGAGTGCACTCTGAGATGAACTCAAAAGGGAGTACAAGGGTTAAATTCAAGATAACTAACCAAATGTCTCCTTTTTACATGACACCCTTGGATAGTCCAGGTGTGTTACTTACTAGTGTGTTGCTCAAAGGTGAGAGAACTATGATTGTACATCTAGAGCTAAATGTTCTTGGCTTTGTCACTGGAACTGTTGAAGAACCTATAGATCCTACATCGGGGAAAGAAAAGTGTGGATCATATGTAATTCTACAGAGGAAACAACAAAGAAATTGATCGCAACTAGACAGAACGTAATGCTATTAGGCATGTAATACAAAAGGTAGTGCAAAAATCTTAATTTGATGCAGGAGAAAAGGTGAGATGCACTCATTGCAGGAAACTAGGACATGGTGTTTTCAATTATTGAAAACTTTAACCTTATAAGCGTGAATAATGTGGACGAGGAAAGAACTATAATGCTGGAGGACGTGATAATCTTTCTAGGAATTTTTCTAAAAATGCAAGTAGTTCTTATTGAGAGCATGAAAACTTTGGTGGTAGAGGTCATCATGCATGAGCTCATGTAGCACATATGCTTGAGCCTTGCACTAACAAAACTAGCAATCCTTTGGCGGATTCAACACCAGATGTGGTTGAACGCTTTTCGTAGCTAGTTGACAATTCCAAATCATCGACTAGAAAATCCTCTTGTAAGATTGATGTTACTATTATTCGTTGGTTGACAATGAGGCATCCCACCATTGTAACATCCCCGTCTCCAGCCGGTTCAATTAACATACATATGATAAAAATAGAAACAACAGAAGACTTAACTTACGAAAATACGAGCTAATTTTTTCTTTTATTTTTCATTAATCTTAATTTACATGATATCTCACATTGCATACTTCTCCTAATTTAATTCGTATTTGACGAAGACAAAAATCGGGCAGAGTAACCTCTCTAAATTGAACAACTGGGGATTTTCCAATCCCACTCTCAAAGGTTCCTGATAAACAATTTATACCATATATAATTTCAGAAATACCAGATATCTATAAAGGACTATATATCTATCAATGGGTGCATGCATACTGGCTCCGTGCCACTATGTCTAACAACATACATATTTCAGCACATGCACATATCTGAACACACAAATGTACATGCATCAAATATGAACACATGTACAAAACATATACAGACCATATATGGTATAATGGATCAAACATCATGATCCCAAAATGAATAGAACACTTACAACAGTACATATTCTCCAAAAATAACATCTATAATAAATAGTAGTCTCCGGCTACCCAAAACTCCATAGCCTCATACTAGTACCTCTCCACGGGTAGTGTCCTTGTCCCATGAGGGCTCTTCAATTAACTGTGTTCCTGAAATCATATCCCCAAACGGGGTTAGAGACGAATCTCTAGTAAGCTCCAGGTTTATAGAGAACTCTCCATACCCTGGGCTCACTTCCTGCATGACAGTCAGATACATAATATACAAAACATCATATAAGCAAATATCATAGCTGAACATATCTCATATAACATATCATGTAATCCAATATCATAACTAAACCAAGCATATACACAAATCTTATCAGAGACGTACACAGTCATTCCCAAGGGATGACCCCAACCGGAAATCAACACACGTAACAAATATCTTTTACAAAAATCATCACAATACTCACATCAGAACAAAACATGTTATTTCTGAGACGTACGCAATCATTCCCAAGGGATGACCCCAAGCGGAAATCAATGTACGTAACAAATATCCTTTACAAAACATTACAATAATCAAATCAGAACAAAACAAATCATATCAGAGATGTACATAGTAATTCTCAATGAATGACCCCAAACGGAAATCAACGTACGTGTTCCCAAGGGAGGACCTCAAGCGGAACCAGAACATATCAGAGGCGTACACCGTCAATCTCAGGGGAAACCCCAAGAAGACATCGATGTACATAATATCAATGGCCAAAGATCATCACATAACAAAGTGTACACAATCAATCCCAAGGGAGGACCCCAAGCAGACATCAGTGCACATGTTCCCAAGGGAGGACCCCAAGCGAAACTCAACATATAACAGTCATATACACAGTCAGTCCCAAGGGAGGACCCCAAGCGGACATCGGTGCATAAACAAATCAATATTCAAAGATCATTACAGAAATCATATCGAAACATATCAAAGTAATCACATCAAAACATATCATATCACATCATCATATAGCTCTATATGAATGCATCTATATCATATATCTCATACATATCATACAACCCGACCACAGTCCGTACACTATGGCGGAACACAAAGTAGGAGCGAACCCCATAAACATAGAGCTTACCTCTTGGAGCTTTACAATTTGCTTACTTGAAGAACAAGCTACTTATCTTGCTCCACGAGAATCCAAACGTTCACAGTCCTTAGGCACACCTAGAGAAGGAATTTAACACAAAACTCAATAAAATGATATAATGCCATGTAAATATACAAGACAAACATTTTATTGTTTATTTTCTTTTTACTTAATCATATTAAGTCATGAGTGGGTGGTTCTTTGTTCAATAAATCCCTACAAAATTCCACATATTCACTTAGTCTTAGGATAGTCCCAAAAGGCCTTTAGAACACTGATTACTCCTCTTAGCACCTAAAAGCCTATTTTTCCAATTTAAGGCAGAATGCCCATTACAAAGGAGCTATAAGATTTCTCTTTGTCTAGTCCCTAAACCCAAGCATAGCCACCTATATAAATTATTTTATGCATCTAAGTGTTCTCACTTTGCGAAATAATATCTCCGAAAATATACCTCCTTTGAAAATGGCCAAAACTCATTTTAAGGCCATACAAAGGAACTACCTTATTTTCTTCACTTAATTTTGCAACTTACACATACATGTATATATTTATATATATACATATCCACAGTGTCTAATTAAATTTTAAACATTAAACTCCTCCAATATACATCAAGGTCAAAATATAGGAGCATACTACATAGGATTTTTCCCCACTTTGGCATTCTCACAAATGCACCAAACTTCCACTTATTCCAACATATTAAACTTTCCCAGTACATACAATAAATTTTGTACATCATGCCCTAATTACTCTATCAAGGCCGAAATCTAGGGCATCTCACCATGGGATTTTTTTTCCAATTTTATACATGTTCACATGCTTATTCCACATTCCTATATCCAACACATCAACAATCCATCATCAATTCAAATTTTTAACTAATTTATTTCTCAATCAAAACATGCTCATAAATTCCAAGCCATAAATCACAAAATAAAGCCATAGGACTAGAGGTTTCTCACCTATAGTTGCTATTCCAAGCTCCAAAGAACAAACCACAAGCTTTGCTCACTCAAAAGCCCCACTTTTCTACAAGCATGAATAGTGTCACGAATTGGGTTTGATGAATAACTCTCTCCACAAGCCAAATCAGCCCAAATGGAATGGTGGAATGGATTCACTAGCCTTTTTCCTTAAAGATTCATGTATGGCATCGTGGCTTTTGGTGAGAATTTGAGTGGAAATGAGAGAAAAAAAATAAAAAACTAACCTAGGTCCCTTTCTCCATGGAAGCGTCGAGCAACAGTGAGAGAGATAGAAAGAAAGGAGACATCGCGTAGAAAGAAGGAGAAATAAGGATTTCACGGTGTGTAAAATTTAGGTTACTTTAACTGGTTAAAGGTTTATCTATCTACACACCTCCATTTATTACCAAACTTTACCTAATGGACTAGAATATTTTTCTAGTCATATTTTTAACTTTACTTTCATTTTTCGGGTAACTTTGTTTACCCGCATTTTTATTCCTTAACTGTCATTTTAACTTCTTTTTTACCAAAGGTGACTTTATTTCTTTTACTTCTAATTATTCTTCAATATTAAATCCCCAATTACTAGTGAGGGTTATTATATTCACCCCACCTTTTAAGGATTTTGCCCACAAAATCAAACATAAGACATAACACATACTTGACGTCAAACTCAGAATAATGCTGGAGAATATCATTATCCCGCTCCCAAGTAACATCCTCAGGAGTCAAACCTTTGCATTGTATCTTGACCATGGGAATAACCCTGTTCCTCAATACTTTTTCATCGCGAGCAAGAACCTTCAGTGGTCCCACAACAAATCTCAAATTTTTCTTTACCTCAATATCGTCCTGCTGGACAATGTGGGACACATCAGGTACATATTTGCGAAGCTGAATACTGTGAAACACACTATGCAGATTTGACATATATGGAGGTAAGGCAAGTTGGTATGCCACAGGTCCGACCCTCTTTGTAATCTGGTAGGGCCCAATAAACCTAGGACTCAACTTCCTCACTCCAAGAGCACGCCCAACACCCGTAATCGGAGACAAACGGTTGAACATATGATCCCCTTCTGAAAATTCAATGGATTTATGTTTTATATCATAATAACTCTTTTGGCGGCTCTGCGATTTCTGGAACACCATGAAGTTTCACAATTTCCTTCACATATAGTCGAGCCAACCGCTCAGTAGAAAAACTCATCTTGACTCGAATGAAATGTGCAGACTTGGTTAATTTGTCTACCACAACTCATATAAAATCAAAACCAGCCTGAGTTTTCGGCGATGCTACTACAAAATCCATAGAAATACTGTCTCATTTCCATTCCGGAATATTCAAGGGCTGCAGGAATCCAGAGGACTTCTCATTCTCAAACTTATATTCTTCATTTTATTTCTCTGAGCTCATTTAAGTTCCTTTTATTCCATAAGGAACAATAATAACAATTCACAGTTGGGTTTCTGCACCGTTTTTAATGAATTGCTCTGTGAATTACAAACTGTGCATTGTTTGCACGCAAAATCGTAAAACTTCTAAACTTATTATTTTTGGTCTAAACATGACTTATTTAGAATATAATGGACTTACTTACTACATCCATCTTCTTACTGAAAATATAATTCCACTGAAACATCAATATATTAGTCTTTCTACTAATAATATAATTCACAATTTATTGTACATCAGTCCTTGCACTGATAATACAATTGAAAATTTCATTATACATCAGTCCTTCCACTGATAATACAATTTACAATTTCATTGAACATTATTTCTTACACTAATAATACAATTAACAAATTCTACTAACCAGAGAAACTACATTCTATGAATTACACAAGAAATCTTCTTAATACATACCAAATGCAAAACATAACATCATAACTAATACTCTGGTTAACTATTCAAGGGCTCTCCTTAAGAATAGCTAACTGGCATGTCTCACATGTCTAGTGTGACTCCCAGGGTCAAGCCATAGGCAATCAACAAGAACTGTACACAAACTGTAGTATGAAAATAACCCCCAAGGTCAAAGCCATAGGCGGTCGACATACCAAGGTCACTGGCCAGGATTCTCATAACATACATCATCATTGCATCATCACAACATCAAAAATCATATAAGATTTATATGAATGTGAATGAAAGCACATATACAACATATCAAACACTTATTCATAAACTGAACAATATCTTTCTTCATACCAGACCACCAGAAATTTGGTTTCATGGCTTGATACATCTTGGTAGCAATATGATGGATAATGTACTTACACATATGGGCCTCAATTAACACCTCATCCACTATATGACATTTCGGAACAATGATCCGATCTTATTATACTAAACACCGAGCTTATCAGTGAATACAAAATCCTTTTCTTTCATAGACTGAACTCATTCATCAAATAATTGAGCCTCTTTAATCCGCTCTATTAACGAGTTCGGTAATACAGTAGAAGTCAACAAATACGGATTATCCTCTGAACTGACAGGAATGTTGAAATCTCTAAACTTTTCCATCAAACCATACTCTGAAATCATCAAATTAGCCATACAGACCGCCTTCTTGCTTAAGGCATCGGCTACCACATTGCCTTTACCTGGGTGATATTACAATTCAAAATCATAATATTTCAGAAATTTAACCCATCGAATTTGCCACATATTCAACTCTTTCTGATCAAATAGATACTTTAAATTTTTGTGGTCACTGTAGACAACAAAATCGGCACCGTATAGAAAGTGTCGCTAGATTTTTAATGCGAACACTACGGCCGCCCACTCAAGATCATGTGTTGGATATTTTCCTTCATGCAGTTTTAACTATCGAGAAACATAATCAATCATCTGACGTTGCTGCATCAATACACAACCTAATCCCAACTTAGAAACATAACAATATATTTCAAATTTACCTGCAAGATCAGGCAAAATTAATATTGGAGTGTTACTTAACTTCTTCTTTTTTTCCTGAAAACTCACTTCACATTCTTGGGTCTACACAAATGGGTTCCCTTTACGGTTAACCGTGTTAAAGGTAGCACCATCAGTGAAAATTCCTCAATATAACTCCTATTATATCTAGCTAAACCAAGAAAATTCTTGATCTCTGTAATATTTTTAGGACGTTGCCAATCTAACACTACTTCAATCTTACTTGGTCCATTGTCACTCCTTCAGATGAAATGACATGGCCCAAAAATTGTATCTCAGAAAGCTATAAATCACACTTGGATGACTTAGCATACAACTGATGCTCTCTCAGAATCTGCAGCACAACTCTCAAATGCTCAGAATGTTCTTATTTGCTCTTTGGATATATTAGTATGTCATCAATAAAGACAACCACAAACTGATTTATATAGGCTTTAAAGATCTGATTCATATAACTCATGAAAACGGCCTTTGCATTTGTAAGCCAAAAAGGAATAACCAGATACTCATAGTATCCATATCGAAACTTGAAATCTGTCTTTGGAACATCATCCGGCTTTATCTGGATCTGATGATACCCGGATCAGAGATCAATCTTAGAAAATACAGTCGCACCACGCAACTGATCCAACAAATCATCTATAAGCGACAAAAGATACTTACTCTTGACAGTAACCTTGTTCAACTGTCGGTAATCTGTACACAATTTAATAGACTCGTCCTTCTTCTTAACAAAGATCACCGGGACTCTCCACGGAGACACATTCAGTCTAATAAAATTGTTACTTGACAAGTCTTCACTCTGCTTCTTTAATTTAAATAATTCCAGAGGTGACATTCGGTATGGAGCTAGAGACATAGGCCTCACTCCAGTCAACTAGCCAATTGAACATTCAATTTCCCTCTCCGATGAAAAACTCAAAATTTTATCCAGAAAGACATCCATAAAATCAAAGACAATAGGGATATCAGAAATTGGCCCCTTATTGACGCCAATCAGATCTCCCAACAAAATAAACACTGAATCTCCTTCCTTCAAGGCATTTGCAACCCGAAAGACAGACATATCCGGAAATTCTCTCACTTCATCGTTAGAGGAATTAGAAATGGTCTTGATGCAACAATCAATCCTTACACAGTACTTAGATAACCAATCCATTCTCAAAATTACATTAACAAAGAAGAAATGCAAGACAATAAAGTCAGCAAAATACTCCCTGTCATCATATTTAAACTTCACATCCTTCCTTATGAATGATTCCTCACTAACATTCCCAACAACCATAATAATACACATAGAGAATCTCATCCTTATCACATTCAAATAGAATGCTTCGTTATTAATTCAAGCTTTTTCTTCCTAGTTGCAGTCCAAGTTTGTTGGAGTGCAGCCAAAATTGCTACATTAGGATCCGGTGGTGGATCATCATTATTAAATGTCCTACGAGTCCTCTATGGAGGAACCATATCTCTGCATATATTACACTAAGGAATGAGTTAGCTACGCTCATACTCAATGATCACACATGCAGTATACAGCACTCCAAGAAAACACTCAAGAACATCCAACTTCAAACATCTCATGTTATATATCATGTAGCTCCCTAGAGAAACTGCTCTGATACCATAAATGTAACATCCCCGTCTCGAGCCGGTTCAATTAACATACATATGATAAAAATAGAAACAGCGGAAGACTTAACTTACGAAAACACGAGCTAACTTTTTCTTTTATTTTTCATTAATCTTAATTTACATGATATCTCACATTGCATACTTCTCCTAATTTAATTCGTATTTGACGAAGACAAAAATCGGGCAGAGTAACCTCTCTAAATTGGACAACTGGGGATTTGTCAATCCCACTCTCAAAGGTTCCTGATAAACAATTTATACCATATATAATTTCAGAAATACCAGATATCTATAAAGGACTATATACCTATCAATGGGTGCATGCATACTGGCTCCGTGCCACTATGTCTAACAACATACATATTTCAGCACATGCACATATCTGAATACACAAATGTACATGCCTCAAATATGAACACATGTACAAAACATATATGGCATAATGGATCAAACATCATGATCCCAAAATGAATAGAACACTATACAACAGTACATATTCTCCAAAAATAACATATATAATAAATAGTAGTCTCCGGCTACCCAGAACTCCATATCCTCATACTAGTACCTCTAGCCACGGGTAGTGTCCTTGTCCCATGAGGGCTCTTCAATTAACTGTGTTCCTGAAATCATATCCCTAAACGGGGTTAGAGACGAATCTCTAGTAAGCTCCAGGTTTATCGAGAAATCTCCATACCCTGGGCTCACTTCCTGCATGACAGTCAGATACATAATATACAAAACATCATATAAGCAAATATCATAGTTGAACATATCTCATATAACATATCATGTAATCCAATATCATAACTAAACCAAGCATATACACAAGTCTTATCAGAGACGTACGCAGTCATTCCCAAGGGATGACCCCAAGCGGAAATCAACGCACGTAACAAATGTCTTTTACAAAAATCATCACAATACTCACATCAGAACAAAACATGTTATTTCTGAGACGTACGCAATCATTCCCAAGGGATGACCCCAAGCGGAAATCAACGTACATAACAAATATCCTTTACAAAACATTACAATAATCAAATCAGAACAAAACAAATCATATCAGAGATGTACATAGTAATTCTCAATGAATGACCCCAAACGGAAATCAACGTACGTGTTCCCAAGGGAGGACCCCAAGCGGAACCAGAACATATCGGAGGCGTACACCGTCAATCTCAGGGGAAACCCCAAGAAGACATCAGTGTACATAATATCAATGGCCAAAGATCATCACATAGCAAAGTGTACACAATCAATCCCAACGGAGGACCCCAAGCAGACATCAGTGCACATGTTCCCAAGGGAGGACCCCAAGCGGAACTCAACATATAACAGTCATATACACAGTTAGTCCCAAGGGAGGACCCCAAGCGGACATCGGTGCATAAACAAATCAATATCCAAAGATCATTACAGAAATCATATCGAAACATATCAAAGTAATCACATCAAAACATATCATATCACATCATCATATAGCTCTATATGAATGCATCTATATCATATATCTCATACATATCATACAACCCGACCACAGTCCGTACACTATGGCGGAACACAAAGTAGGAGCGAACCCCATAAACATAGAGCTTACCTCTTGGAGCTTTACAATTTGCTTACTTGAAGAACAAGCTACTTATCTTGCTCCACGAGAATCCAAACGTTCACAGTCCTTAGGCACACTTAGAGAAGGAATTTAACACAAAACTCAATAAAATGATAAAATGCCATGTAAATATACAAGACAAACATTTTATTGTTTATTTTCTTTTTACTTAATCATACTAAGTCATGAGTGGGTGGTTCTTTGTTCAATAAATCCCTACAAAATTCCAGATATTCACTTAGTCTTACGATAGTCCCAAAAGGCCTTTAGAACACTGATTACTCCTCTTAGCACCTAAAAGCCTATTTTTTCAATTTAAGGCAGAATGCCCATTATAAAGGAGCTATAAGATTTCTCTTTGTCTAGTGCCTAAACCCAATCATAGCCACCTATATGAATTATTTTACGCATGTAAGTGTTCTCACTTTGCGAAACAATATCTCCGAAAATATACCTCCTTTGAAAATGGCCAAAACTCATTTTAAGGCCATACAAAGGAACTACCTTATTTTCTTCACTTAATTTTGCAACATACACATACATGTATATATTTATATATACACATATCCACAATGTCTAATTAAATTTTAAACATTAAACTCCTCCAATATACATTAAGGTCAAAATATAGGAGCATACTACATAGGATTATTACAAGAGATGTTGGATTGTTAGATAAACTAGAAAAAATTGACATCATACATCAGTATAAAAAACACATTATTTGCGACACAATTTCCATCGCAAATAAGGTGAATTTCGTCGCAAATATGGTTTGCAACAAAATTTGCGATGGGACAATGGTTGTCGCAAATTCTTTTATCGCAAATAGTATTAGCGATGACAATTGGGCATCAAAATTGCCTCGTAACTTGCGACAAATTTTTTTGAAGCAAAATCGTAATATTCTTTTACAAAATATGTTGACACTGGGATTTCGGTCGCAAGCAGCGACGATTTGATCCATAGCAAATTTGCGACGCAAAAAATATGTACAAACCATCGAAATTTGCGACAAAAATATGATTTTACTACATCGCACAATTTGCGACGGAATACAAATCATTATCGTCGCATAACTTGTGATGGAATTTTTAATGTAATTCTGTCATAAAACACGCGATAGAATTTGTAAGATAATGCCGTCGCAAATTTACGATGGACTCTAACCATATCCATCACAATTTTCTACTAAATTTGCGATGTATGATGGATTTTCTAAAAAAATTATCGTAAACGAACGAATCACAATTTTTTTATAATTATTTAATTTCTACCAGTAAATAGCAACCACTCAAGTGAAAATAAAATATTAATGAATAAAACAATATTGGATATGCTAATTAAAATAAAAATGTGTATCAACAAAAGTGAAGACTTTGGTTTCTTGAACTGCAAGTTAAGTATGTTTGGTGATTAATGGGGATTGTGTTCGTTTGTATTGGTGAACAATCAAGAAAAGTGATCTAGGAAGATCAAGCTACGTGTAAGGAAAGCTTTATAGGTAAGCTCTTGGTTTAGGAGTTTTCTCCTACTTTGTTGTTCCACCACGATGCAGTCAGACTTCGGTTTAGGATTGTATGATTGATAATGTTAGATACTAGAATAGTTGCATTCATATAGGTCATGATATGATATGATATGATATGTTGTAATGTTATATGTTATGTTATTATGTGATGCATAAATTATAAATTTTTATGTACGACTTCCATACGTCGGTCTCATGGTGCCGGGAAGTATAATATTGATATGTATGTGTCCATATGTCGGACTCATGATGCCGGAAAATATATGTTTGGCTCTCTTTGTATGATATAGCCCCTGGAGTATAGCCCATGATATTATATGCATATGTTATGATTTTCCTCGTAGGATACAACCCTTGGAGCATAGTCACTAGGTGTGTTATGTATATATTGTAATATATAATTTATTCTATGGTAGGTTATATAACTTTTCATGCAGGAAGTGAACTCATGGCTGGAGACTACTCTATAAACTCTGAGTTTGCTAAGATTAAAAAAATAATTTACACAATAATAAGAATAGAAAATAATTTACACAATGCCTATCACACAAGATACACCACAAGATGTTCAATCATAGCTCCAAAAAAATAGATGACCAATACATGAAATTAAAAGTTTACAGAATATCAAGACAAAGCCCAAAATATTCGAAAGTTAGTAGTTCTTATAATTCATGAAATTGAGATTCCCATGTTCCTTAACCAAAGTTGAGTGTCATCCATCATTTAAACCAAACCACTGTACTTAGCTAGTTATATAACCAAAATAGGTATTTTTACTTAACAAGAACTATAAAACCACAAAATCATACAAAAAACAATCAAAAGGATATGTACCAGCTCTTTTTTTCTTCTAGCAATCAACTTTGACCCTAAAGTGTGAGGAAGTGTTAGCTTTGACCCGTTGGCAATATTCTTTGCAGAAATTTCCTACATGGACCACACAAAAATTAAGCAATTTATTAAATTAACCGAATTTGATTTGACATTTTTAAAAACAAAAAATGATATATCATCATTGTTCTTTTCTCAAATCTGTACTTCAAAAAAGAAGCTTATTGTTCTCTTGGAATTCTTTTTAGGCATCTCTCAATACTTTCCTCATAGCCGGTTCATAATTCTTAAACATATGCCACAACCTTGATTTGTTATACTTCCATTTCTTTCCAAGGTCCATCATTATAAACTTTTTATGATCTTCTGTGTGGACATCAAATGCAGCCTTAAAAATGCAAAAAATGAGAATCAACACCTAGGGGTGTTAACGGGCCGAGCCGAGCCGAGCTTTGATCTTAACGGGCCAAGCCTATATTTAAATGTGTCCGACTGGCCTTAGCCTGTTACCTGTCACGAATATAATATTGGCCTGTGGCCTGGTTTATTTACAAAAAATAAAAGCCCGTGTGAAGCCTGTTAGCATGTTAAAGAATAAAAATAAGAGAACAAAATTCCCTAAAAAATCAATTTCCAGATAGAAACCTTAGCTTCCAATTTGCAGCAATAATTTACAAAGTTTACAATAAATAAATAAAAATTAAAGTGAGAGAAGGTAGATAACAAGTTATATTATCTTTACCAATTATAGAAAAAAGTGCCAACAAAAAAAAAACTAAAATAAAAAATTGACACAAACAAGCAGTGCAGTGCACAATGGAACGAATGAGTTTTTTTGGGTTTGTTTGTGTGAAGGAGGATGAAGGATAATATAGAACAACACTAGTAATTCCATAAATATACATAAATTCAGTATATATCCAAATAGCATAATATAGAACAAAATCATTCAAAAAGTCTGTTAAATCAATAAAATGGGGTGAAATAAATTGATGAGAGAGAGAGTTATTACAAGTAGTATAAAAAATATAAATAAATATTTATAGACCAGGCTAGCCTGGGAGGCTCTAAGGCCGAGCTTATGAATTAGAGCCTGATGCCTTTTTATTAAACGAGCTTTTATACAAGTCCAAGTCTGGTTCCAACACGAGCTTTTATTAAACGAGCTCAGGCCTTTACGAGCCGAGCCAAAGGCCCCTGAAAGGCCCCTGGCTCGTTTACCACCCCTATGAGCACCACACCAACAAAATTGCTTACAAATATAAATAAAACCACACTTAAATAAAACACCATACTTTGAAAAGGCTTTTCCACACAAGCTCCTCGTGAAAGCTTGGAACCACAAACTTAAATTAAATACCATAATTAAAATTTGTTACTATATAACCTTAATTGTAATTTCTTTATTGTATAATAATAATTGAAATTCATTTATTTAAAATATTAACTATAATTTTTTTATTTACATTATTCATTAAGATACCTTTTACTTATAATATATATTAAAAATTATATTCTATTTAATTTAACATTTTCATTATTTATAATATTAATTATCATTTCTTTTATTTATAATGTTCATTACAATTCACTTTATTTATAATATAAATTATTTTATAATATTAAATATAATTTATTTAATGTATAACCTTAATTATAGTTTCTATCATGTTTGTAGTTCTATTATAATTTTTTATTTATAATATTAGTGATAATTTTTTAAATCTATAACATTATTCATCAATTTTTTATAGTAGTAATCACCATTTTTTAAATTTATAATAGTAATCACCATTTCAATCCCGTCAGATATTATTACGGGACTACTGGTCCACATCGGATTCTCTGTAGGAGGAGTCTGACGGTACCCATACCCTTCATAGACATTGACCTCTCTCTCTCTCTGCATGTGTGCTAGTCCGGTCAAAAATATTTACGAAACCAAAACCAGTTAAACAAAAGTAATCACGTCAAAGTGTTTTACCGTATCCATCTTTTACATGCTACATCAATTTGGAGGATTCAATTAGAATTATATATATTTTGATTTTTTTATACTTTTGGTAGGGATAATTTTCTTAAAGTTACTACGTATTTATTTTAAGTAACTATAATAGAATTAAGTGAAAAGTGTGTATCATTTTAAATAATGTAAAGTTATGTCAATTTAAGAGAGAGAAAGAGATAGATAAAGGAGAATAAAGAGTTTTCAAAAAAAAAAAAAATAAAGGTGTGGATCCCACCTCTTTGTGAGAGTAAAATGATATAAGTTGTGTCATTCAAAAGGATAAATATTTTTCCCTAGAATTAAAGTCGTACTAGAGTACTGTAAGCATTAATCAAGTTTTATTATGCTAATAAAATAACTTGAAAAATAATTTAATTGAAATGATTTGGACTTATCACAATCGCCACTATCTACTAACATATATCCAAAAGCTGATAAAATAGAAGTTCATGTCTGGCAATTTGTTGGATGAATTGAAGAAGAATCTAGTACAAGATTAGTGTACCCCTCTTTCACTATCTTCCTATATCTCTGTACTCTCTTCTTTCTTCTTTTAACATTTATGTTAATCTAGTACTTTTTTGTATGCGAAGTTCCTGCCATGGTTTGCAACACGCATGGGCTTGTTTTCAAATAAAATATTATATTTTTTTCATCATGTGCACCTCGAGGAAAGGAAGCAAGAAACAATTTGAAGCCATTTATCAAATTGTCAAAAATCAACTTATAATATACACCTAATATTTTGTCTGTTTGCTTATGGTATTTTCAGTCATTACATTCATCATCTAAACACAACAAAAACATTTCTCAATAAGGTTGCATCGTCAAAACAAGGATCTTTAGGTTGTCGGTCGCTAGTGGCCGTGGGAGGTTTGACTCTCACATTTTTAGGGAAGCTTCAAGAAGGCAGAGGGCTACTTTCGAAATAAGACTTTCTTACCTTTATTTGTTTATTATTTATTTTGAGTTAACACAATCTTAATTATCTTTTTGAGATGAGTTGATTTCCTCCGATATTCTCATAAGTTTGAATTCTTTGAGCTGGTTATGGGATTAATCCGAAGTGCGAAATGGATCAGGGATAAAGATATTTAAACCCTACCTTATTCTATTAAATCTTAATCGATCCAACCTCTCTTCCGCCGGAAGTGGCTTATCACATAATGGATAAGAAAAGGATATGATTGTTTATCCTATTATATCCTTATTATCTTTTCCATTAAACCGACTCTTAATGTAATATGTACTTACTATTGGAGGATTAAAATTGTATACCTAATCTAGGAAGCTAAAACCCATAATTTCTCCGCGTTCTTACTTTAGTTCGCATGAGTTTATTGGGAAATTTGAGTGTCGATCTTCAAATGATGTCGAAAACTATGCTGCTTTTTATTAGATGTATACTTATCACTTGTGGCGAGAATGAATATTGTACCTTTTCACCGTATATAATATGAAAGTATCTGTCAAGAACCAATTTAACGCAAGATCCTAATTAGGTGTTGGGGTGATGATATATATTTTTAATGGTTTATATTATTTTCTAACACATTCCTTTACGCAAGACCCATTTCGGGCTTAAAGGGTGAATATTGTATAGACATAATTTTATTTTATTTTTATCTTGTGTTTATTTAATTCCACTTGAAAGTGGTGGCAGTCAGGATCGAACTCGTGACCTTATGGTTATTGAAGCTCTGATACCATTTTAAGAACTAATTTAACCCAAAACTTTAAGATGTTGGATGATAATATTTTTAATGGGATTTATATTATTCACTAAAAGTATCAAGTCACAAAGTTTAATTAATAACCATTAATAGATCTCTACCAGTTGCAAATATATGGCAACAAATCCGAGCAATTTGCACCCAAAAAAGCTGACTGGTTTAAACTTGCTCCAGGTGACCTCTAGAAATTAATTAAAAGATATATATAGCTGTGATTCCAGATCTGAATACATGTTGGTTGGGCACTGAAGTCGCCATCTATATATACTTGCAATTTGCCATGACAAAACTGTGACAGACAAATTTTTCCCAACAAATAGTGACATTTCTCAGTTATGAAGATTAAAAGGGGAAAATGTAAGAAAAATGGAAGAAAATATATAATAAATATTGCGTGCATGTTGTAATAGGCCTAATCTTGTCAAGATTGAGAAGTTGACAATAGCTATACGTTGCATTAAATAGCATATGTACTACTATTTATAATCACGCTTGTGGGCTGTGAACTTAAACTTCGAGGACAAACTTTTAATTAATCCCAGTGACCCAAAAAAATGGAGACAAAATATGTGTACACTACAAAAGCATCATTAACTATGAGAGTGGAGCCTCTCATATTAAATTTTCACATAATCTGATGATATGAAATTTTCGTATTTATCTCTTTATTCACATGTATTAAATTGATAAGGTCCAATTAACATTAATGAAAAAAGGAATAGATACAAAAATCTCACATCAGATCATGTAAAGTTTTTTTTTTTTTTTTTTTTTGGAAATTGATCCTAATTAATTTTTTGAGACGAATCAGAACCCCCGGTTATTTCACGGGTTCGACTCTTTGAGCCACCTATGGGACTAATCCAGAATACGGGTGTGAGTCTAAGGATCATGTGAAGTTTTAAAATAAGAGGATTCATTGCCATCAACCATAGTTAAGTCACTCTGTATAATTGGGCCAACGTGTCTTGTAAGTTGTAAACAAGCCAAAATACCATTATTAGATTCTAAAATAAAACTTTTGGGAGCAGCTAAAGTGTATCCTCTTGTCCCTCATAAAATATACTACCTAGCATCTACCATCAACATCGCAAACAACCCGAACAAATACACATCAACGCATTGTAGAATAGTGGCACGACAGGCACCACACTAGCGAGCTCTTAAGTCTTAACCAAGTCACTTTCACTGTTAATTAAATGCATGCACCCCCTCAACATCTTGCTTCTCAATATTCATTATTCAGTTGCTACCAACAAACCCCACTTCTCCATCGCCGTTTTTCACTGGTGGGAAATCACTGATGATTACAGCGAATTATTCAATCTGAAAAGATGAAGAAAAACTGTAAATTAATTGAGCATGGAGGGGGAAAAGTACGTAGCATCAGTTGTTTGACACAATGAAAGGTGAAATGTGTATGTATAGGCAGTGATATATGAGAGACTCCGCATCTACTATATGGTTAATTACATCTTAGAAAGATATTTCAAGCTACCTTCATTAATTAGTTGCAACTAGAATATCCTCCATGCACATGCATTGTTGAGTATTGAGTGTTTAATCTTGATGCTGAGGCACTGTGGACCTATCCATGTGTTTCTTTCTCTGCCTAATAGCCAAGTCTTGCCAGTAAATTAGTGACATGATTCTAACGTACGACGACGGTACAACCCACCACTTATGCAACGGATTAGGACTCCCTTAAATAAAGGAAGCTCTCATGTAATTAAGTAAACTTGATAACAACATATTCTGGACCATTTACCTTTTGTTGTATTAGAATATAAAACAACATCAACAGAATCATAATATAAACTCAATTTTAGATATATAAACAAGCAAAATAAGAGAGTATGAATAAGCTAGCAAGATTTTATGGAAGAGTAAGGAGTTTTGATGCAGAAGAGATGTGAAGAGTGTGGAAGAGAGATGAGTTTAAATAGATCTGACCCGATCATACCTAAAGTGGGCATAATACCCAACATACACACGCTTGGACCGGGGGTGAGTGATCATGTCTAAGTGGGACGTGACCTTCGTGGCACTCATGTCTGAGTGAGGCGTGATCTGTGACGCCCAATCTGGACATGAGATCTTGCAATACATCTGTAAATAATATGAAAATAGCTATAAATTTATAATTATTTATTTAAATTGTAATATTTTAATTTTTTGGTCAGCAATTCTTTGTTATTTTTAATTATTATTATTATTTTAAGGAGACAGGTATCAAAATGCTATGCTGATTTATGATACAAAGCTAATTAGCCAATTGACTCTCATTAGAAATAAACATTACATTTCATATCGATGCTTTAAACTAAGAACTCTATTAATCTCATGTTTGTAGGAGAATAGTACTCTCCTATCATAGACATAATTATGGGTGGAGCAATTCATTTATAAAAAATAAATTATATAAAAATCGATGAATGTACATGAAAGAATAAAGAGAGCTATTCTCCAATAACACTAGGTGGTTTTTCCCTTAAACTAATTATGCACGTTACCAAGTACAGAAGCAGTTTCCTTTTCCTCTTGGCCTTAATTAGCGTGCTGTTGTAATTATCATCTCCTAGGAAAGTACGATAAATTACATAATAACGAATATATTTAATTATTTATTGGGCAGAGAAGAAAAGAAGAAATGAATAAGTGTTCCAAATTGTTGCGGCCAAATTAAGTACTACGTGTACCAACAATAATCGTCAAGTTTTTCAAGAAATTAAGTTAATGATGAACACTTCGAGGCTTTCTGGAAGCCACCGAGTTAATGTGATGCAAATTATACAGTCTTAAAGTAAAACGTGGGCTTCGAAAATGTACACCTCATGAGCTATTTGACAAATCGTATAAACATAACCACCTATCAAGCTATTGATGAATGATGGGGTAGTGTATATATATATATATATATGGGTAGGATAAATTTAGACCAGCCTAACAAGTTAGAAGCCTTACATCAATCTTGAGCATCTGATATACTTGTATCCAATGACTCACATTATACTAAGAACCAGCTTTGTAGAAGCCTGAACCTTGAAAATTTAGTTAACTATTGGAAAAATGATTCTTAGATAGAGAGATAGAGAAAGAGAGAGAGAGACAGATTTGTTAGTTTATTAATATGTAAACTTAGAACCAGCAAAAAATTAAAAGTTGTTAAACATGCAATAACATTTTCTTGTCGGGGCCAACAAGCATGGCGCGCGCGCGCGACGTGACGTTAACGTGACGATGCTAAACGAGAGAGACCCCCCCCAT
>JAVKPL010011223.1:0-11755 GCA_032173675.1 Gastrolobium villosum
AAAAGAACCAAGCACACAGGCATATATCACAAAGAACAAATGAACATCATATTGAAGAAACATACAAATCAACATTTAGCAACGTATTATAGAAGTAAATATCTCCCATAAACATGCACTGCAATGAAGAGAAAATGAGAAATGCAAGATTAGGTGGTATCATTAAGTCTCGGATAAGATCATTGGGAACAAGTCTTACAATTTAACAAAATTACTATATCATAACTAAAACAAGACAAATCTTAAAGCCTTAACCACTGAAACTCTCCAATCATGAACAAAGAAAAGATGACACACCATTTAGTCTCCCTTCTTCCTAAAGGAGCAACCCTCGGTTAGCCTTGCCCGCCCGCCTGTCGGCTGGCACAAGACAGTCTGGCAGTTTCCGCATACCACAACTGTCTGAGAGTGGCTAAAGACAGTGGTTCTGCATCCAAGGAAAAAGAAAAACACACAGTCAATTTCAAACCACTCAAGCTATTTAGAACAAGTACAGTTTCAAATCAAAATCAACAAAGAAAAATAGAATCCAACTTACATATTGAAGCAACCTTGGCACTTAACATCCTGCAACAACAGAGAGGAAAACAAGGAAACAAAACTAATTAGAACTCGCCCATTGAATTGAGTTAAATTTCAGCTACAAATGAAAGAAGGATAAGAAAAAAGAGAAAGAAAACACGTATATAATACCATGAAAAAAGAGTTTGGAGACTGAACAAGACGCTTGAGTTTGTGCTTTCTCTTCTCCAACTCAGCTGGTGGATTTAGCAAATCAATATCATTCTGAAGAACCTACTCAATCCACAAACAAAGAAATGACTGTTACACAAGAAATCCTAGAGACTCTCTCACAGCACAAGAGGGCTGAAACTCAAAACACAAAACTCAGAACATCACATCTTGTAAAACAACAAACAAAGGAAACGCATCATCACAGAGAATATCGATTCCAGCCATTTCCTCAACGAAACGCAGCTAAAAAAATTTACCATCACAAAAGGAAAAAATAAAAATATGCATAGATGAACTGTTACTTTCTTCCTAATCAGTTTTCTTCAACTAACAAAACATAGACAAATGGAAGACGAAAAACACGAGACGAAATATAGGAAAAACAAAATCAGATCTGATACGAGGTACAAGGTACAAGGTACTCACCATGTTGGCAGAAGATTTTGGAGCAGTTCAAAAACCCTCTCAAAAAACCCTAGAAATTTGGCAGCGGCTGAAGCAGAGATTAGAGAAGAAACTCACACAATGTAATGGCGGCGGGAGAAAGAGAGTACATTGAGATTTTATAAATAAAAAAAAAGGGTTTTTCTGGCCCGGCCCAAAAGGCGGTGCTGGATCTGTTATTATAATTAAGAGTAAAGACCCAAATTGGTCCCTGACAA
Organism: Gastrolobium villosum; assembly: GCA_032173675.1. Lineage (NCBI taxonomy): Eukaryota > Viridiplantae > Streptophyta > Magnoliopsida > Fabales > Fabaceae > Gastrolobium > Gastrolobium villosum. The sequence goes on from JAVKPL010011223.1 coordinate 1,398, forward strand.
AAAATGCGGTGCCCAAATTAGTCCCTAAGAAAAATAAACTCAAAAAAAAGTCCCCAACAATGTCAAACAGGTCCCACGTTAGTCCTTCTGTCAAATGAAAATTGACGGAGTGAGTGACGGTGCTGATGTGTCACGTTAAGTGACATGCGGTTGCCCACGTGGAGTGCTTGGACGACGTCGTTTGGGTAAGCTCAGCCACGTTGGACACAAAGTTCTCTTTCATCCAAGAAACGTCGTCGTTTAGGGTTTAGGGTTCAACTAAAACCAGAAACCATGGCATCGAATCGAAGGTTGAACGCATGAATTTGAGGAAAATTCATTGACGGTTTAGGTAAAATGATTGACGGTTTAGGGAAGGTGGGTGTATACTGTTCGATTTAGGGTTGAACTTTGTGTTTATGCCATGATTATGTCGTATGGAAGGGAAGCTTAGGTAGTTCGTTTGGGTCCAGTAGTGGAAGAAGGAGAGCTGCTCCATTGTGTAAATGTGGGCTTAGCTGATCCATTATCATTGTCTTTGTAATATGTTTATATCTTTGTAGTAGGGTAGAGTGAAATGCTCATTTTTAATCTGTAATATGTATGCTTCTCTGTAATGGAAAGACCACTGTTGGGATGTAATGAGATGTTGATTGTTCTTAAAATGGTTAATGTCCTTGAACTTGATTGTTCATAAAGCACAATTTGCTAAGTATTAAGTTATCTTGAAATGCTAATTAAAATGTCAAAAGACTGTATGAGCTTCTGTGGATTGAGGGAATGCCAGTAACAACAAGGATTGAGGGAATTAAAAAGAAGGGGGAATGAGCTTCTGTTGTAACAGCTTTTGGTGCCCCTTTGGTCTTACTGTCATGTGTCTTACTGTCATGTGTCTTACTGTCATGTCTGAAGAAGTTGACGAAGAGGAAGCCATGATGTCATTTGAGGAAGAAGGATATACCTATCTGTCCGAGGAGTTGAGGACTCCTCCTTCATGTGATGATAATGAGAATGTCAGATCTGTTATGCCAAAGTTCAATGTTAGGCCAGTTTTTTGGTTTAGTTTGGTTTTGGCCCTGTTTAAATTATTCACCAATGGCTTTTTTTGTATGCCTCTGGTTATGGCCATATTAAGTATGAACACTTTGTTATTTGGAAAGACAGAGTGTTCCTACTTAATGGTTTATTATGTCAGTTGGAATTGTAAGTACAAAGTGATGATATCAATGAAATATGTTTATTGGATTACTAAATCTCTGTTGTTGCCAATATTTTTCATTTCTGTCATTGCTGTGAATTATGTAGGGAAGAGTGTGTTGGTCTTCATGACTGTATTCAATGCTGAAATTTTTAAATGTTGGTCCAAACCATCCATCAACTGATACACTTTCTGGTTTTTGTCCACAATGGTATGTTTGTTCTGTTTGCTTTGTCCATTTAATGGTCATGTGTTACTTAACAGCACTGCTTGTAAGTGTCACTTTCTGGTCTGCTTTGTTCTGTTCTGTATGCTTTTTAAGTTCCATAACAAGTCCTCAACATTTTTTTCGAGGCCCATTTTAGTCCTTGTTTTTTTACAAAAAGGAACATTTTAGTCCCTCACAATTTTATCGGGGTCCTTTTTAGTCCATGGCCCAGTTATTTTTACACCAATGCCACCATGGCCTGTTAACACACCAGCCTGTTAACACACCAGCAATGTCATGCCTAACATAAGCCTTGTTTCTGCATAATTCACACCAATCATGCATAACACAATGTCATTTCCATTCCTTTTTTATACAACATAACTTCAAATAAACATTACTTCAAATACATAAGTCATACTACGTACATGTTAATGAACAACAATTCATTACACCAGCAAATCTCAACAGAACAACATTTTAAATTTCACTCTAGCCTACTAAAAAAATAAATACATACTACAAACACAACAATAATGGATCCAACAAACACCCTACCACACCTACACACATGCATTATTTTCTTCTCAACCCTTTCAAAGTCTGCCTGCATCTTCAATGATATGTCTTCAATCTTTATACAGTCCTCATGAATCTTCTTTTTGTGGTCATTCACCTCCAACTGCAGTTCTTCATTGAGCTTCATGTCCAAAAAGTTCAACTTGAACTCCATTTCAGCTATATTCAACTCCAACTTGTTAATTGTCCAATCTTCCAGCTCCATCATATCAGATGTAGCATCATCCACCCTTGTAAAAAAGTTACAGTACGGCTTCTTTTCCTAAACAAAATTCAACTGTACATTTAATAAGATTGAAATACCAAAAATAATGCATGAAAAATTCAACCTGACCTTGAAGTTGGGGCACCCAAAAAATGATCTATTAGGGTTTCTAGGTATCTTGGAGGTGTAAAAAACACCGTGCCTCCCACATTTACACAATGGAACAACTCTGCTTCTTCCATTTCTGGATCCAAATGAACTACCTGAGCTCCCCTTTCCAGAAGACATAATCATGGCATAAACACAAAGAACAACCCTAAATCGAACAGTATACACCCACCTTCCTTAAACCGTCAATCAATTTTCCCCAAATTCATGCGTTCAACCTTCGATTCGATACCATGCTTTCTGGTTTAAGTTGAACCCTAACAAACAAACGACAACGTTTCTTGGATGAAAGAGAACTGTGTGTCCAACGTGGATGGGTTTCAACAAACGACGTCGTTCTTCATATCCACATGGGCTTCAGCATGTCACTTAACGTGACACATCAGCACCGTCATTCACACCGTCACTTTTGGATTGACAGAAGGACTAACGTGGGACCTGTTTGACATTGTTGGGGACTTTTTTTTGAGTTTATTTTTCTTAGGGACTAATTTGGGCACCGCATTTTTTGTCAGGGACCAATTTGGGTCTTTACTCTATAATTAATATTTCTAATATATGATTTTCTAAATCTGAGAGACTGAGATGAAGTAGAGTGCTTTAAAATAATTTCAATGCTACTCCAGTTCTTTTACGTTAGAAAGAGAAATTGTGGTTGACAATTAGAGGACAAAAAAAAAATTTGGTCAAATTTTTGAGGTAAGATAACATGAGATAATTACGTGATGTAAAATGTGAATAGTATTTTCCTTAAAATATATAAATTCTAAAAATAATAGCAAAATCAATTTTGAAATTTTAGGTCTATATCATAGTTGTTAAAATCTCGATTTATTACTATGATTTTACGCTTTTATTATTTTATTTTCATCAAAACGATTTTATCAATATTCCAAACTATTTTACGTTTTTATGATTTTTTTAGATTACGATTTTATATTTTGTGATTTTTTAGTCCCCTTTCGATTTTACTTAAAATCTTAATTTTAACAACCTTGATCTACATATAGTTTAGGGATAGGACATTGTAACAACCAACTAAGGTTATTATCAATCAATTTCATCGTTAGATCGATTATTTTTATCCAGCAGTTATATTTATTTTCATTTTTGTATCATTAAATATGGAAAATCATAATCATACAAAGGTTGAAATAAATATAAAGTATTAAATATGAAGAATCATAATCATACAAAGATTAAAAATAAATATAACCATTGGATCAACATAACGAATCTAATGATAAAATTGATCGATAGTAATATTAATAGTTATCACATTCAGTGACGCCGGCCACCCTCACGTTACTTAACGAGCCCGATTGATAAATACTCGGCCTTTTGACCCTTATGGCACTTATTTAATAAATAATTAATAATTTGACCCTCATTTAAAACTAATACGAAAATTTAACCTCTCCCAAAAACATAACACCAATCTGCCTCTGTTTGACCGTTGACCACGCAGCCTACCCGGGTACACACCTACGTACCCGGGTATTTTTTGAATTTTCTGACCTACCCGGGTAGATTTATGTGTTTCTGGAAAACCTTTGCATTACTTACCCGGGTACATAGGTGTGTACCCGGGTAAGTGTCGACCACGGCGGAACGTGCATCCCTTTCTTCTTCAAGCTCTGTTTCGCCGCCTCCGATACGGCGGCGACGATCTGACAAAGACGATCCGATTTCCCGATGAAAATGCACGGCAGAAACTGAAGGATCGCCTTATAGGTCCCCGTCGATCGAGCTACCTCGAACTCTGATCGGAAATCAATATCAATTATCAATCTCTCACCTTCCACAACCACATCGATATATTCATATTCACCTGAATCAAAAGCAGAACATTCAATTTTTTCTACAATGAACTTCAATTTTGAATTGAAAAACAACGATAATTTCTTGAGTGGAAAGCAAAATTTTGGTGGGGGAAAAAGAAAAGAGTACCGGCGGGGTAAGATAGAGTTTTGTCCCATTTGGATTTGCAAATGGAAGAATCGTAGCCGAGAGACGAAAGACTTTCGGTGACGATTTTTCTCAAATCGTCTTTTCGTTTGTAGACCTTACTGTTCTTGTCAACGATCTTCGATGTGTCAGCTAAGAGGTTTCTCTCGGCAACACTTGCACAAGGAATCAAGCTTTGCACAAAAAAAGAAAGCACGAAAATGGAGTTTTAGGAGGATGCTGTGAGAAACAGCGAGAAAAAAATCGGAAATCCTGAACTAGCTAGCTAAGCTTGAGAACGGTGAGGTTTTTGCAAATTCAGTTAGTTAAAGTTACCTTGAGAGTGTCGCCAGCATCGCCGAAGGAGGATGCTGCTTCTCGTTACTCTCTTCGATGAAACTCTCCACCATTTTCGCCAAGCAAACCGAGCTTGGTTCGAACTCCGTTGTTGTTGTTGTTGTTGTTCCAGCTCCGTCTTTGTTGTTGGTGGACACTTACCCGGGTAAGTAATGCAAAGGTTTTCCAGAAACACATAAACACCCGGGTACACACCTATCTACCCGGGTAGTTCAGAAAATTCAAAAAATACCCGAGTACGTGGGTGTGTACCCGGGTAGGCTGCGTGGTCAACGGTCAAACAGGGACAGATTGGTGTTATGTTTTTGAGAGAGGTTAAATTTTCATATTAATTTTAAATGAGGATCAAATTAATAATTATTTATTAAATAAGGGCCATAAGGATCAAAAAAACCTAAATACTCTTAATCAAATATAGTAAAGGCGCGAAAACCCCAAAATTGTCAAAGAGTCCGCATATGTAACCTCTTTAGATAATAATAATAAAAGAAAATCAGAACCGGTCATTATCAAAGAAAAAGTAGGTATTAGGGCATCAAAGGTCAAAACTAGTGTTAGCTTAGCCTCTCCGGCGTTTGTCCTGCCCAACAATATAATAATGTAAAAAATTAAAAAATTATAGAATAATTTGAATAAAAAATCAAAAGGAAGGCATCATGTTACTTTACGATGGCGGTATAATCTCGCAGAAAAATAACATAATCAAGTATGGGGCTGCTTGCTTCCTTTTTATTTTTCTATTGTTTTCCTAATAATGAAAATTAGTAGTTTCAACTTCTTCTTCTTCTTTTTTAAATAAGAAGATCACCTGCATTTATTCATTAAATAGTTTATTCCGAAAAATATTTCAAAACAACATTTATTTAAAAATAAATAAATATAATATTTGATAACAAACGTAAAAAAATAGAATGAAATAAAATAATTTATTTTATCATATTTTCTTTTATCCATTTTTGAATAAAATCAAAATCTATTATTTTTTTAGTTTCATGTTCATTCAGTAAATTTGTAGAACAAAATATGGATATTTTTTATATAAAATTATTGTTATTTGGATTGACAAAATCTGTCGATAAGAAAAATGGTATATGCGTGGTTATTTTAATTAAAGAAAAAAGATCTATTAAGTGTATTAATATTAGAGAGATGTCAACGCGCATGGTGTAGGCACTTTTATATATTTATTTTTTTATAATCACATTTTTATATGTTTTCTTCTTCTATAAAAAGCATTTTGTATTGTTAGAAAAAAATAGTAAAATTTTAATGTTCACAACATTATGGAAAAATAAGGAAAATATTGAATGGTTAATTTTTTCTTTTTCGGATATTGAATTGAATGATTAAATATCTAAATTAACTTTAAGAGATAATTTACGAAAAAAATCTAAAGTTAAAGCAAGTAATTTGTAATTTGACTTTTTTTTGAAGTTTCACAAAAATTATTGCACACTGATCAAAAATTGTATTTAGATTTACTTACTAAAAAAAATTGTATTTAGACTTAAAGAAGTCTAAATACAATTTGTTAACCTTTTCTTATATATCTATCACACCGTAAATATATAATTTACACACACACAAGAAATGGAGAGCAATCGGTTGGGAAGATTTCTTATCTCAAAATTTCACAGTCATGTTTTGCGTTTATATGCCAAATTGCTATTTGGCCCTTTAAAAAATTTATTTGAAAATTCGAAGTTAACGAATTAAGGCTCCACTATTTCAAGATGTAGGCAAACTATTAATTTTATTGATTAGTATAACAATATAAATCGCTTATTAATAAAGAATTTATAAATACAAGTGAATTAAATAAAATTATGTGTTTGATAAGTAAAATTTAATTTTGATTCAACTTATCAAGAAAATAAGTCATTTTTCTCAACTCAATTAACTCCTAATTCATGAGTTAACCCATAATAAGTGGATGTACTTCTAAGAAATATTTTACATGGTCAAGGACCATTAGATTTTTTGGTGTTCCATCTCATAATATCAATTTTTTTTTCCTTTTTATCTCTATTATTTTTCTCTTTTTTCAATTTTACTCTCCTACACTAGATGACCACCTAAAAAATTGTGGTCGCCGGTTCACAATAAATGATCTCCTACTCCTAACAAACTTGAGTAAGCTCTGACGTTCGTCCCGCACTAAAATAAAATAAATTATACTTCAAATGAAAATAATCACATAATAAATTGAATAAAAAACCAAAAGGAAGCGTCACATAACAATGGCGGTACGACCCTGCAGACAAATAACAAATTAACAATAATCAAGTACGCTGCTAGCTAAATAATCTAATCTTAAGAATATTTAAAACAAAATTTATTAAAAGAACTTAGTAAATCCAATTAGCTTTTCTTTTGACCCGCATACAAATAACAAATTAAGAATAATCTTTTCCTGTGAATCAGATAATTTTTTTTCTTCTAAAATCGATCCAATTCATACCGCGAAGATTTCTATCATGCAATTGGGTTCATTCCCCTTTTTTTAATACAAGAAAAGGAAAGACTGAAATATAAAAATAAAATAAACTAGAATCAAAAACAACAGAACCATAAAAACACAAAGGAAATAAAGTTATCTCGTTTCTTTCTTAGGATGACAAATGCTGGGCATCTATCTAAAGTAACAACTTTAACGAAGCAGGATCACGATCCAAAAGTGCTTGTATACGAGTCAATAAATGAGAATCACAAGCTGCACGACCACGATTGGTGAGCAAAACGACCACCGAGGTAGAATCGCTCTCAAAGATTAGACGACGCCAACTTCTATGCCACGCAATATTAAGACAATGCCAAACTCCCCATAACTTAGCTGCAAAGTGTTAGCACATATTTATATATATTTATATTATATTATTTTATGTTATTTAAGTGTCTTTGGGTTGATAATTAGTGTTTTTGCAGGTAAATTAAGCCCAATTGAGTTAAGTAAAGACCCATGTAAAAAATAAAGGTAAGAAGTAAAATGACAATATTTGGCTTGTTACTTACCTATTTTATTTATTTTTATCTTCAGATCACATGAAAAAGGAGGGAGCAAATCTGGACCAATGGATTAAAAAGAAATGGATGGCTGTGATGAAAGGAGACTTTGCTGATGTTTTTGAAGAAAAGAAAAAGGATATATCAGAGAGAGATAATACACATTAGATATTAGAAAAAGATTTAGAAAAATAGAAAAAGTTTCTCTGAGTTTCTTTCTTTCGTTCGTTTTACTTTCTGTTCTTGAGAAAACACTTCTGGGTTTTCTGTTTGTGTGGGTTCTTGTTCGCGAGTATCGTCGTCCACATCCTTGATCTTGGAGTGCCTTGACAACGCGTCTTCAAGGGAGAGGATCGAGGATCTGCATGCGAAGCGGTCGGTTCCTGCGTTTCTGCAAGTTGTTCACTGTAGATCGAGTTTAGGGTTTTTTTGATGTTTGAAGAACCGGTTTCTTTTCTGAACATTGGTAATGTTTGTTCTTTACTTTTCGGATTTGTAGTTTTTCTGATAATGGGTTTCTAGTTCTTTTCTTTTCTGGGTATGATTGAATGATTGGATGAATATTTCTTGAAGTTCTTCGTTATTTTTGCGTTTACTCATTCGATTGATTCTTTAATTTTTCAACTCAAGAGATTCATGGGAATGAAACTTGAGTTTTTCAACAGAAACAATTTGGGAAATGCGTTTCTGTTTAGAATCGATTGAACCCTTTTGGATTAGGGATAATCAAGGGTGATTTCTGATAATTTTCTAAAAAGATTTGGGAACCTTTGGAAAAAGATCTTCTTGAATGTTAATGTTGATTCTGGGAAGTTTCAATTAAACTAGTTGTAGTACTTCGGAAATTGAGATAAACTCGCTGTAGCTTTGAACGAAAAATTGCAGGAATGCAATTACTTTGTGTCATCCATGATTTTAACATACTCAGAAGCCTTTTTTACATTGATAAACACTTCTTTACTGCTAGATCATATTTTGATAGTTTAATAAGAATACAAAAATTCTCTTTTTACCATAAACCCAATTAAATTCCAATTACAGAATTTTTAATTCAGATTAATAAAAAAAAATAATTCAACCTGTTCCCTGAGAACGATAACTCTTTTCTTCGGAAAAATCCTTACTCAACAAATGGCGCCGTTGCCAGGGAACGGTGTTTGATTTTTATTTTCTTTTTGTGATTCTGTTTTAGCATTCTTGATAAATGTTTTCTTTATTCTTTATTCTTTCTTACGTATTTTCCTTGTTATCTACTGACTCCAATTTCATGTTCTTGATAGATTCTTGCAGAATTCAATTTTGATTTCAGTATCCAGCACTGCCACCAGTTGCTGCTGAATTCTTGAAGATGGCAGAATCGAACCATGGATCATCTGTTAATGGAGAAAGCAACAATGGGGAAGCCAACCATGCTCTAGTTGTGGTGGATGAAGAGCTTCCCATTGCTGAATATGCTATTCCATCACTTGATGGAGTAGTTCCTGGTATAGTCCAACCAGGAGTGAGGGGAATTTTGATCTCAAACCTGGGATGATTCAGTTGCTGCAATCCATGAGTCAATACCATGGATTACCTAAGGAAGACCCCCACAAGCATATCACGAAATTCATGAAAATTTCTGATACATTCTCTGTTCATGGAGTGTCCACAGATGCCATGAGGATGAGGCTGTTTCCCTTCTCTCTAGCTGGGGCAGCAGAAGAATGGGTAGAAGACTTGCCTGCACAGTCCATCACAACATGGAAGGAGCTTGGAGAAGCCTTCCTTATGTGGTTCTTCCCACCCACAAAGGTGTGTGATCTGAGGGATGACATCACAGGGTTTAGACAATATGTTGATGAGTCAATCCATGAGAGCCGGACTAGATTCAAGGGGCTGATGAAAAAGTGTCCCACCCATGGTCTTCCTAAGTGGGCCACCATTCAGATATTCTATAGAGGATTGAGTCATCAAGGCAAAACTCATCTGGATGCTACTGCCAATGGAATGTTTATGTTGAAAAGGTATCCAGATGCGTTTGAAACACTTGAGAGGATAAGCCAAAACAGTTGCCAATGGCCTGAACAAAGAGGTGAAGCTCCAAAGAAGGCAGCTGGACTTTATGAAGTAAGTGAAATCACTTCCATGGCAGCTGAGATGGCAGCATTGCATAATACTGTCAGGGTTTTAGTCAAGCAAATGGCTGAAACCAAACAACCACCACCTGCTCAAGTGGCTGCAACAACACCAATCTGTTCACTTCGCTATGATGCTCATTTCTTTGAAGAATGTCCAAGTAACCCCTCCTCAGCCTTCTATGTTGGGGACTACAACAGAAACTACAACAATAGAGGAATTTTAACCAAAGAATGCAGCAGCATCAAAGGCCCTAATTTTGGCCAGAATCAAGGCCAAAATTTTACCCAAAATGTTGGAAATAGAAATCAGAATCAGCCTTACCAAGGAGGGCAAAGACCCTACCAGCCAAAAGTTCCATTCCCACCAGGATTTAACTCACAAATGCCCCATGATCAGCAAGGGCAATCTAGTGCAGAAACTCAGCCTCTTTCCAAATGACCAATGGTCAAATCGGATGTTGAAAAATCATGAGGCCATGCTCCCAAGTCATGGAGCAATCTTGAAGAGTTTAGAGAAACAAATGGGGCAGATTGCAACATCTCTCTAAGCAACAGACCAGTGGGAATCTTTCCCTAGTGATACTGAAGCACCAAGGA
>JAVKPL010011224.1:0-11665 GCA_032173675.1 Gastrolobium villosum
AATGTGATCTAATAAATCTCAATAGTTAGATTCACGGAATTAACAGTTAAGATTTGGTGTAAGTTGACCATATCATATATATATATATATATATATATATATATATATATATATATATATATATATATATGATAGATTATTTTGCCTACGTTTGCTTACCCCTTTCATTATCGTTTGATTACAATCTAATCCAACGGTCCGTATTTGCGAAATAAAATAAACCCTTTTTCTCTCTTTCTTTCTCCTCACTTTATCCCACACCCTTTTCCTCTCCTCCCCTTTCTCTCTTCCTCTACGCTATACCTAATTTCTTTTTCCTTTTCTGTTATTATTACATGAGATAAATAATTTTTCTACACACACAAAAAGGGATTGGGTCCCACCACTCTTTTTTCTCTCTCCTCTTTCCTATGGTTCCCACTTATACTTTTATCTCTACAACATGAGGTAATATTTTTCCTACATAATAAGAAAAATATATCCTAAAGATTAATATGGTAGATTGAAAGTGAAAACAATGTACCTTTTTGGGTAAAAAAAGAAGAAGGTAGGGTAACAAAATAAATGACTAAATAAATAATTGAATCTCTAATATACTGATCACAAAGATTACATATGCAAATATGCAATCATCTAAGTAGGAGAGAGATAAATGAGTCGATGATAAAAATTGAATCTCTTATGATATAATTATAAATTTATAACATTATAATTTTCAAATGTTTAATAATTATTTATAGGATTAATAGTTTCTCCTCATGCAGAATAAATTATTAACTTTCCTATGTATAGATAAAAAAAAAGATGGGATCCACCATATTAAAAAAAATTAAGCAGGATTTTTTATGGGTCTGCATTCTGCAGGAGGGGATTTTTTTTTATCTTGCAGCAGGTTTATGAAAAAACGTACCCCTTATTTATATTTTTTTTTGGAAGATGACATATTTTTCTGAATATTTTATTATATAAAGAAGATATATGTAATTAACCTCAAAAAATGGGAGGTTGTCTTCGATATTTTTGTAATGAACTAATGAAGTTACTTATACATACATAACTATTGTGGCAATAGCCCTTGCGGGATTGTGATTATTTTGCCATCTTTTGGCAATTTTTTATTTTATTTTTACCAAAATGTTATGTTATCAAACTCATTACACTGTGCGGTAAGATTATGGCACCATATCAGCAAGTTTAAGGCCATATAATCTCGTTGCACTGTGTTGCGAGATTACATAGCAGAGCCTAATTCGCTGCATTGTGAAGCGTTTTATGTGGCACTAGTAACAATTTGACATGTGGATTATGAGGACGAATAAATGCTGATTTATTTTTTATTTTATTTTTGAAAAAATTAATAAACAATAAAGATGATGGAGCGTCAATGGGAAAACGATAAAGACGAATTAATTACTAATAAATACTATTTTTTTGTTTTCTTTTTGAAAAATATAATACACAATAAAGACGATGGAGAGACGATTTAATGTCGAATAAATGCTAATTTGTTTTTTATTTTCTTTTTGGAAAATATAATACACAATAAAGACGATGGAGTGTCCATGGAAAAACGATAAAGACGATTTAAAGTCCAATAAATGTTGATTTATTTTTTGTTTTCCTTTTGGAAATATAATACACAATAAAGATAATGTAGTGCCATAGAAAAATGATAAAGATGATTTAATGTCAAATAAATACTGATTTATTTTTGTTTTCTGTAACAGCCCGTTGTACACCGGTATTGTTAACATTGATTATGATATTAAGCGCAGTTACAATCACAGTGATTAGGTTAATTAAATTACGGGCAAATTTTTCTTTTAACATATTCACTTTCTTTTTCATAAATACATTTTCCGTAATCAATTAAAACCACACTATAATTGTAAATGCCATTTGCGGAATCATACACTTTCTAACATCATAAATCATTCTTTTTATTCATTTCATTTAAACTCACCCTCTTACTCTCATCTTTTACCAAGTTGTAGTCCTTTACGTTGTCTACGCGTGGTTTCAAACCACGTATCATTTGGAGTTCTACCCATCAAGTTATACCCCTTTCTTTTAGTCTAGAAAAACCTGAATTTTCAAAATTTACACTGTGGTAATCGATTACCAGTGGGTGGTAATCGATTACCACCTGTCAAAAATGAGGCAGTAGCCAATTTTCTTAATCCTCTGTTCTGGTAATCGATTACCAACTTTGGGTAATCGATTACCTCACATGGTAATCGATTACCAAAGGCCAGTAATCGATTACCAGTGCAGACAGTAGCCAATTTTTCGTCCCCTGTTGCATTGTAATCGATTACCATGCTTGGGTAATCGATTACTATGCAGCAAAATGACAGATTACAGCAGTTTTTGAGCCCCAAAAAGGGTGTGTAATCCATCCCTAACCCCTTGGTACTCCACATAACACATAATCATGTCCTAATGTAGGCTCTAGGCCCTTCCATCATGCATTTTCCTTAAGTTTAACATCAATTACATCATTCTCAAAATAATGGCCATTTACATGCAATTATGGACCATGTTTACAACATTACACATCAAGACTTCAAGGCTATGAATGTGGCAATGGACAAGTCCCATGCTCACTCAAAATATACAGTTATCCAAGCCATGAATAATAAAACATAAACAAGACTTAGCATATGACCATGAACACTAACAAAAGCATGGAGAATGACATCATGCAATATGTTCATGACCTAAGTCTCAAAATACTAATGGTATGCTATGTGCACTCCATAAACTCATCCAAAAAGCCATGCAATCCCATGCACCGCATGCCCATCCAACGTCCACTATACGGGCTTCTTGCCCGAAGCTCCTCCCGGCTCATAGTGACCTGAAATGTGGTCCCCCAAACACGGGGTGAGATATACGGATATATCTCATTAAACCAATGGAGCTAGAGGCTCTCTCCACTCCATGGCTCACTAAAATGTATCAAAATGACATAATATGGCATGCAAGTAAAACAATATCACCATCCTCCTGGAGACACCCAAGAACATCCACTCATGGATTCGTGTTCAAGGACTCCATCATATAACTCCCGAGACAGTCCTGGCGCCTCTCCCATGGTTGAGAAGACTCCATGGCAATACCCAACCGGAACTCCTCATGAGCCCTATCCGGCGGACGTCCCACGTTTGGATCATCCTGGCGCCGCTCCCAGAGTCGACTCCACGGCAATACCCGACTGGCATTCTCACAAGGATGAATCCAGCGGATGACCAAACTCCACTTGTCAACTGGCCAGTGACCACACAATTTCACACAATACAAGCAATATGCATACAAGCACACAATCACATCATGTCATCACTACATAATCCAACCACAACCTTCCTCTAGGTGTGGTGGAGCTCACTAGGGATTAAACCCAAGTTCCAAGAGTTTACCTTAACACGAGCAACACCGTTCCAAACGTATGCTCCAAATCAACTTTTCCCAAATCCAACCGTGTGAGGCACCCTACAACAATCATAAATTCCCAATTACACAAAAACTCATTTTTCATCAAAATTCCTCAAAATTCTCTAAGTTAAAAACCTAGATTTTTCACCAAAATTTAACATAGCATTTCTAGCTTACAAACATGATTCTAAGGCCTTTTCATCTAATAGCATTTTTCCATTTGGGCTCTCTATCATCACACATCTAAAATCAAAGCTTTGAACACATATTCATAGATCTAAGAAATCAACTATCAAAAGACCACAAATATACTTACAATGGGTAGTATGATCACCACCAAGGCTTCACTAAACCATTTGAAACTCAAAACTCCAAGAAATCTCAAAAAACTCCAATGGGTCGGATCTGTTCTTGCTCAAAACGCGGCCAAAGAGATGGATTCAAGGCTTCTAAGTGCTACCAATGGCTTTGGAAGGTTGTTTACGATAGATTTCAACACCAAAATCAAGCGATTCGGTGGAGAAACGAAGAAATGGTGAAATGGGAAGGAAATGGTGTATTTGGCTTCTTTCTTCACTGTGAGCGCGCGAGGAGGGAGGAGAAAAAGAGAAGGAAGAAGGAAGAAAAAGGAGGTGGGGCCAAGTGACTTCGGTCACACGGGTCCCACACGCGATCTAACTTTAACTCCGATAAAATTTCCGATCGCAAATCCTTAATCTAAATATTTTTCCAGTCCATGACATATTTTTCTTTCTCCAAAAAAATGATAAAATTTCACACCTATCGGTACACTCACACCTCAGTATTTTAACACTAAAAATTCACTATTCATCAATTTTTCCCAAATTTGCCTATTTACTCAATTTTTCGCCCTGATTCCATTTCCAACCTTACTTTTGTCCTTTGAAACCTCTAACTCAGTATTTAAGCCTCATAACACACGGTTGGCAAATTACAATTTTGCCCTTTTTGCCCCTTTTGGCCATAATATTGGATTTTCACTAATCCATCAACTTTCATTTCACAACATAACATTAAAATAAACATTTAAATACTTGAGGTGTTATATTCACCCCACCTTTTTGAAATTTTGTCCGCAAAATTAAATCATACCTGCTCACTAACTCAGGATACAGCCGGAGAATCTCGTCCTCCCGCTCCCAAGTAGCCTCCTCAGGTGTGCGGCCTTCCCACTGAATCTTCAGCATGGGAATCACTTTACTTCTCAATCGCTTTTCACTGCGATCCAATACTGCAATAGGACCAATGGGAGTCTTCAAATTCTCCCTGATTTCAATATTATCCGGCATCACCACATGTGATTCGTCCGGAACATAACGTCGCAACTGCGACACATGAAAGACATCATGTAAATTAGACAACTGTGGGGGTAAGGCAAGCTGATAGGCCACCAGTCCTACTCTTTTCATAATCTGATATGGCCCAATGAATCATGGACTCAGCTTCCTCACACCCAACGCACGGCCAACACCTGTGACCGGCGACAAACGTACAAATACATGGTCACCTTCCTCAAATTCCAGCGGTCTATGCTTATTGTCATAGTTAGCTTTTCTGCCGATTCTGTGCCTGTTTCAATTTCTCTCTGATCATTTCAATTTGTACTGTCGTTTCCTGCACAAAATCCGGGCCAAATCTTTCTTTATCGCCTACCTCAGTCCAACAAGTGGGCGTACGACACCTCCTGCCATACAAAACCTCATATGGTGCCATACCCAGACTGGAATGAAAACTGTTATTATAAGAAAACTCCACCAGTGGCAAGTACCTATCCCAGGCATTACCCTGTTCCAGTGTGCAAGCTCTCAGCATATCTTCAAGTGTCTGTATGGTCCTCTCAGTCTGACCATCAGTCTGCGGGTGATAAGCAGTGCTCAGTCGAAGCTGAGTGCCAAAAGCCTGCTGCAAGGCTCCCCAAAATCGTGAAGTAAACTTCGGGTCCCGATCACTAACAATGCTAATCGGTATCCCATGGAGTCTAACAATCTCCTTCACATACAATGTAGCCAACTTCTCTGTGGTGTAGTCTACTCGTACTGGTAGAAAATGTGCAGACTTCGTAAGTCGGTCCACAATAACCCAAATCGAATCATAACCAGCTTGAGTTCTCGGTAATCCCACAACAAAGTCCATTGAAATACTTTCCTATTTCCATTCTGGTATATCCAGCGGCTGAAGTAGTCCAGCAGGTTTCTGATGCTCTATTTTTACTTTCTGACACACCAAGCACTTAGACACGTACTCGGCAACATCCCTTTTCATCCCAGGCCACCAGAACTTAACTTTCAAATCTTGGTACATTTTTGTGGCACCTGGGTGGATAGCATATTGACCCTTATGGGCCTCAGTCATAACTTCCTCAGCAAGCTCCCTGGGCACAACGATCCTGCCCTGATATAATAGTAATCCTTGTTCATTAACAGATATGCCACTCTGGCCTTTCAAGTACTTTATACTTTCATTGCGAATCTGAGTCTCTTTAATTTTCTCGTGCAGCTCGTTCTCAATCCGAGTCAACTCCATATCACACATTCTTCCTGCAAAGAAATCCGTTATTTTCATATCACGGAATTGCTCAATCACTTCATTGTCCCACATCATCATATGAGATAAATTAACAGACTTCCTACTCAGTGCATCTGCCACAACATTGGCCTTTCCCGGGTGGTATTTCAGCTCAAAGTCATAATCTTTCAAGAATTCAACCCATCTACGCTGCCTCATATTCAGCTCCTTCTGATCAAATAAATATTTCAAGCTTTTATGGTCGCTGAACACAGCAAACTTCATTCCATACAGAAAGTGCCTCCAAATTTTCAAGGCAAATACAATAGCAGCCAATTCTAAGTCATGCGTCGGATAATTTTCTTCATGTGGCCTCAACTGCCTAGACGCATATGCAATCACTTTTCCTTCTTGCATCAGCACGCTCCCTAAACCTTTCTTAGAAGCGTCACAATATAATACAAACTCACCCTCCGGATCAGGTAGAGTCAACACCGGAGCAGTAGTCAATTTCTCTTTAAGTAGCAGAAAACAGTCCTCACATTCCTGGGTCCACACAAAAGGAGTATCCTTTCGTGTCAATCGAGTTAACGGTAGAACCATTGCAGAAAATCCCTGTATAAATCGGCGATAATAGCCAGCAAGCCCCAGAAAACTTCTAATTTCAGTCACAGTCTTGGGTCGTTCCCAGTCACTCACCGCTTCAATCTTGCTTGGATCCACTGCAACACCACTTGCAGAAATAACATGACCCAAGAATTGCACCTCAGATAACCAGAATTCACACTTAGACGGTTTAGCATACAGTTTCTTGTCTTTCAACACCTGCAACACAGTCCTCAAATGGTCCATGTGCTCCTCTTTACTCTTAGAATAGATCAAAATGTCATCAATGAACACAATTACAAACTGGTCCAAATACGGTTTGAAAATGCGGTTCATATAGTCCATGAACACCGCCGGGGCATTAGTAAGCCCGAAAGGGATCACTTGATATTCAAAATGTCCATATCTGGATCGGAAAGCTGTTTTAGGTACATCCTCCGGTTTAATCCGAATCTGGTGATATCCGGACCGGAGATCAATCTTTGAAAATACACATGCACCCCTCAACTGATCTAATAAATCATCAATACGCGGCAATGGGTACCGGTTCTTAACAGTCACTTTATTCAGCTGTCGGTAGTCAGTGCACAATCTCATGCTACCATCCTTTTTCTTGACAAATATCACCGGTGCTCCCCACGGGGACACACTCGGCCTAATAAAATTCTTCGCAGACAGTTCTTCAATATGTTTCTTCAATTCAGCCAACTCAAGTGGCGACATCCGATATGGAGCCAAGGAGATCGGCCCCACACCAGGCAATAAATCAATCGAGAATTCAATCTCTCTCTCAGGTGGAAATTCCGGTATCTCATCCGGAAATACATCCTCAAACTCATTTACTACTGGAATAGCAGAAATCTCTTCCTTTTTATCACCCACCAATCCGCCCAACAAGACATAACCCAGATCTCCAGCCTTCAAGGCTTTCACAGTCTGACTGACAGACAAATACAAAGACGGACAAACAGACGGCCTCTCGTGAGATAGCAACAACCTCTTTCCGCAACAATCAATCATTGCGCAGTTCCGAGACAACCAATCCATCCCCAATATCAAATTGACAGAGGCCAGGGGTAAGATAATTAAATCAATGGTATAACCCCTGCCTAAATAAGTAAACTTCACATCTTCACAGATCCAAGATGACTCACTAACCTCTCCTGTAGCAGTAGTAATACGCATCGGAGGAACCATCCGTGTTACCTTTAAGTCCAGCGCCTTAGCCACATAGTCCGCCACAAATGAATGTGTCGCTCCCGAATCAAACAACACAGATAAATCAACATTAGAGAGAAAAATTATACCTTTAACCAAATTCGGAGCCTTTTGAGTATGTTGCGCATTTGTAGTATAAACTCGTCCCACAGTAGGAACAGCAGTAATGGGAGTAGCAGTAGTAGTAGCTGCCGGCAAGGCCTGCAGATTCGCAGCCTGCCCCGAAAAAGATGGACAATCTCTAGCAAAGTGGCCACTCCGACCACACTTAAAACATGTCAACGGACCAGCACCACATACACCCTTGTGGTATTTCCCACACATCCCACATTTTGGGATATAAAATCTGTCCGCAGCACCACCACCAGTGTTTCCACCCCTCTTGAACTGACCAGGAGGCTGCCTCACATGCAACCCCCTACCCCTGTTGTTATTGTTGAAGCCTCCTCTATTAATGTTTCCAGAAGGACCAGGTGTCCTCTTAATTTCTTGCTCTTTTACCTTATCCGATTTTGGATACCTCCCATAGACAGTCTCGACCCTTTTGCACTGGGTCACCAAATCAGCAAAGTTTCTCACTGCGGTATTTGACATCCTCTTAGCAATCTTCTCACTCAGCCCTCTTTGAAATTTAGCTGACAGGAATTCCGGAGTAGGTAGAGTACCTCCATAATTAGCAAACTTCACAAGTTCATTAAATTTTGCCACATAGGCATCCACAGTCATAACTCCCTGTACCAACTTATCAAATTCACCTTGCTTTGCCTCCCGAACATCGCGGGGAAAATATTCTTCATGAAATAATCCTTCAAACATAGTCCAAGTCAGAACCTCACCCTGAATAACAAATGGGCGAGACACATTGTCCCACCACTCTTGGGCATCACCCTCCAGCATATACACAGAATACAATAACTTCTGCGGATCTTGGCATCTCATAACCTGAAAAATCTTGTCCATGCCCCTCAACCAAGCAGTGACCTCCTTTGGGTCCCTTGACCCCAGAAATGCGGGTGGCTTATGTTTCCTAAAAGATATGAGCCTACGCTCATCGTCAGCATTATCAAGCACCTGCCCAGCAGCCCCAGTAGATTGGGCAACAGATGACGGATCAGGAATATAGCTCGGATCAGTAGTAGTATGATGACTAGCCTCACCAGTGTGGTGACTAGCCCCACTCTCCCCCTGTTGAGGAGTAACAGATGGCGTCGGTGTAGGAGTCACCGTAGCCGTATGTGGAGGTGTATCTTCCCTCCTAGGACGACCTCTATCCGCCCTCAACTCAGCCATAAAGGCCTGCATCATATCCTGATTTGCTTTCATCAGGTTCTCAGTCATATTTCTGTTTGCAGCCGTTTCCGCCTGCAGAGCATTCAGTGCTGCAGTGACCGGATCCGGTGGCAAAGGACCTGCACCACGTGCCCCACGGCGACCTCGTGCCCTACTCATGATATCTGTACATGTAACACAAAGGAATGAGTTGATCAGACCCACACTGAGGAATCACATATACATTAATCATAAATAGTTCACAGATAGCTATGATACACAAGATACAACATACACCAACAATTAGAGTTCCCTAAACAAAACTGCTCTGATACCATAAAATGTAACAGCCCGTTGTACACCGGTATTGTTAACATTGATTATGATATTAAGCGCAGTTACAATCACAGTGATTAGGTTAATTAAATTACGGGCAAATTTTTCTTTTAACATATTCCTTTTCTTTTTCATAAATACATTTTCCGTAATCAATTAAAACCACACTATAATTGTAAATGCCATTTGCGGAATCATACACTTTCTAACATCATAAATCATTCTTTTTATTCATTTCATTTAAACTCACCCTCTTACTCTCATCTTTTACCAAGTTGCAGTCCTTTACGTTGTCTACGCGTGGTTTCAAACCACGTATCATTTGGAGTTCTACCCATCAAGTTATACCCCTTTCTTTTAGTCTAGAAAAACCTGAATTTTCAAAATTTACATTGTGGTAATCGATTACCAGTGGGTGGTAATCGATTACCACCTGTCAAAAATGAGGCAGTAGCCAATTTTCTTAATCCTCTGTTCTGGTAATCGATTACCAACTTTGGGTAATCGATTACCTCACATGGTAATCGATTACCAAAGGCCAGTAATCGATTACCAGTGCAGACAGTAGCCAATTTTTCGTCCCCTGTTGCATGGTAATCGATTACCATGCTTGGGTAATCGATTACTATGCAGCAAAATGACAGATTACAGCAGTTTTTGAGCCCCAAAAAGGGTGTGTAATCCATCCCTAACCCCTTGGTACTCCACATAACACATAATCATGTCCTAATGTAGGCTCTAGGCCCTTCCATCATGCATTTTCCTTAAGTTTAACATCAATTACATCATTCTCAAAATAATGGCCATTTAAATGCAATTATGGACCATGTTTACAACATTACACATCAAGACTTCAAGGCTATGAATGTGGCAATGGACAAGTCCCATGCTCACTCAAAATATACAGTTATCCAAGCCATGAATAATAAAACATAAACAAGACTTAGCATATGACCATGAACACTAACAAAAGCATGGAGAATGACATCATGCAATATGTTCATGACCTAAGTCTCAAAATACTAATGGTATGCTATGTGCACTCCATAAACTCCTCCAAAAAGCCATGCAATCCCATGCACCGCATGCCCATCCAACGTCCACTATACGGGCTTCTTGCCCGAAGCTCCTCCCGGCTCATAGTGACCTGAAATGTGGTCCCCCAAACACGGGGTGAGATATACGGATATATCTCAGTAAACCAATGGAGCTAGAGGCTCTCTCCACTCCATGGCTCACTAAAATGTATCAAAATGACATAATATGGCATGCAAGTAAAACAATATCACCATCCTCCTGGAGACACCCAAGAACATCCACTCATGGATTCGTGTTCAAGGACTCCATCATATAACTCCCGAGACAGTCCTGGCGCCTCTCCCATGGTTGAGAAGACTCCATGGCAATACCCAACCGGAACTCCTCATGAGCCCTATCCGGCGGACGTCCCACGTTTGGATCATCCTGGCGCCGCTCCCAGAGTCGACTCCACGGCAATACCCGACTGGCATTCTCACAAGGATGAATCCAGCGGATGACCAAACTCCACTTGTCAACTGGCCAGTGACCACACAATTTCACACAATACAAGCAATATGCATACAAGCACACAATCACATCATGTCATCACTACATAATCCAACCACAACCTTCCTCTAGGTGTGGTGGAGCTCACTAGGGATTAAACCCAAGTTCCAAGAGTTTACCTTAACACGAGCAACACCGTTCCAAACGTATGCTCCAAATCAACTTTTCCCAAATCCAACCGTGTGAGGCACCCTACAACAATCATAAATTCCCAATTACACAAAAACTCATTTTTCATCAAAATTCCTCAAAATTCTCTAAGTTAAAAACCTAGATTTTTCACCAAAATTTAACATAGCATTTCTAGCTTACAAACATGATTCTAAGGCCTTTTCATCTAATAGCATTTTTCCATTTGGGCTCTCTATCATCACACATCTAAAATCAAAGCTTTGAACACATATTCATAGATCTAAGAAATCAACTATCAAAAGACCACAAATATACTTACAATGGGTAGTATGATCACCACCAAGGCTTCACTAAACCATTTGAAACTCAAAACTCCAAGAAATCTCAAAAAACTCCAATGGGTCGGATCTGTTCTTGCTCAAAACGCGGCCAAAGAGATGGATTCAAGGCTTCTAAGTGCTACCAATGGCTTTGGAAGGTTGTTTACGATAGATTTCAACACCAAAATCAAGCGATTCGGTGGAGAAACGAAGAAATGGTGAAATGGGAAGGAAAT
>JAVKPL010011225.1:0-11774 GCA_032173675.1 Gastrolobium villosum
ATTCCGTCGAAAACCGATGAATAAAATAAATGCAAAAGAAATTGATTTTGTGAAGTTTTTCGACGGAAAATGGATTCCGTCGAAGATTTTTAAAGGAAAATGAATTCCGTCGAAAATGGATGAATAAAATAAATGCAAAAGAAATTGATTTTGTGAAGTTTTTTGACGGAAAACGGATTCCGTCGAAAATGGATGAATAAAATAAATGCAAAAGCAATTGATTTCTTGAAGTTCTTCGACGAAAATGGATTTCGTCGAAGATTTTTGACGGAAAACGAATTCCGTCGAAAACGGATGAATAAAATAAATTTCAAAAGAAATTCATTTTGTGAAGTTTTTCGACAGAAAAGGAATTCCGTCGAAAACTGATGAATAAAATAAATACAAAAGAAATTGATTTTGTGAAGTTTTTCGATGGAAAATGGATTTCGTCGAAAACTGATGAGTAAAATAAATGCAAAAGAAATTGATTTTGTGAAGTTTTTTGACGGAAAATGGATTCCGTCGAAGATTTTTGACAGAAAGTGATTTTCGTCGAAGATTTTTGACTGAAAATGAATTCCGTCGAAAACGGATGAATAAAATAAATGCAAAAAAAAATTATTTTGTAATTTTTTTGGCAAAAAATGGATTCCGTCGAAGATTTTTGACGGAAAATGAATTCCGTTGAAAACGGATGAATAAGATAAATGGAATAGAAATTCATTTTGTGATGATTTTTGACGGAAAATGGATTCCATAAAAAACGGATGAATAAAATAAATGCAGAAGAAATTGATTTTGTGTTGTTTTTCGAAGGAAAATGGATTCCGTTGAAAACGGATGAATAAAATAAATGCTGAAGAAATTGATTTTGTGTTGTTTTTCGAAGGAAAATAGATTCCGTTGAAAATGGATGAATAAAATAAATGCAAAAAAATTGACTTTGTGAAGTTTTACGACGAAAAAGGAAATCTGTCGAAGATTTTTGACGGAAAATGAATTCCGTCAAAAAACGGATGACTAAAATAAATTGGAAGAGAAATTGATTTTGTAAAGTTTTTCGACGGAAAATGGATTCCGTCGAAAACGGATGAAAAAAATACATGCAAAAGAAATTGATTTTATGAAGTTTTTCGATTGAAAATGGATTCCGTCGAAAACTGATGAATAAAATAAATGCAAAAGAAATTGATTTTGTGAAGTTTTTCGATGGAAAATGGATTTCGTCGAAGATTTTTGACGGAAAATGAATTCCGTCGAAAATGGATGAATAAAATAAATGCGAAAGAAATTGATTTTGTGAAGTTTTTGGACGGAAAATGGATTCCGTCGAAAATGGAAGAATAAAATAAATGCAAAAGAAATTGATATTGTGAAGTTTTTTGACAGAAAATGGATTCCGTCGAAAATGGATGAATAAAATAAATGCAAAAGAAATTGATTTTGTGAAAATTTTCGACGAAAATGGATTGCGTCGAAGATTTTTGATGGAAAACGAATTCCGTCGAAAACGGATGAATAAAATAAATTGCAAAAGAAATTCATTTCGTGAAGTTTTTCGACGGAAAAAGAATTTCTTCGAAAACTGATGAATAAAATAAATGCAAAAGAAATTGATCTTGTGAAGTTTTTCGAAGGAAAATGGATTCCGTCGAAAACTGATGAATAAAATAAATGCAAAAGAAATTGATTTTGTGAAGTTTTTTGACGGAAAATGGACTTCGTCGAAGAATTTTGACGGAAAATGAATTCCGTCGAAAATTGATGAATAAAATAAATGCAAAAGAAATTGATTTTGTGAAGTTTTTCGACGGAAAACGAATTCCGTCGAAAACTGATGAATAAAATAAATGCAAAAGAAATTGACTTTGTGAAGTTTTTCGACGGAAAATGGATTCCTTCGACGAAAAATGGATTCCCTAAAAAATGGATGAAAAAAGTAAATGCAAAAGAAATTGATTTTGTGAAGTTTTTTGACGGAAAATGGATTCCGTCGAAGATTTTTGACAGAAAGTAATTTTCGTCGAAGATTTTTGATGAAAATGAATTCCGTCGAAAACGATGAATAAAATAAATGCAAAAAAAAATTATTTTGTAATTTTTTTGGCAAAAAATGGATTCCGTCGAAGATTTTTGACGGAAAATGAATTCCGTTGAAAACGGATGAATAAGATAAATGGAATAGAAATTCATTTTGTGATGATTTTTGACGGAAAATGGATTCCATAAAAAACGGATGAAAAAAATAAATGCAGAAGAAATTGATTTTGTGTTGTTTTTCGAAGGAAAATGGATTCCGTTGAAAACGGATGAATAAAATAAATGCTGAAGAAATTGATTTTGTGTTGTTTTTCGAAGGAAAATAGATTCCGTTGAAAATGGATGAATAAAATAAATGCAAAAAAATTGACTTTGTGAAGTTTTTCGACGAAAAAGGAAATCTGTCGAAGATTTTTGACGGAAAATGAATTCCGTCAAAAAACGGATGACTAAAATAAATTGGAAGAGAAATTGATTTTGTAAAGTTTTTCGACGGAAAATGGATTCCGTCGAAAACGGATGAAAAAAATACATGCAAAAGAAATTGATTTTATGAAGTTTTTCGATTGAAAATGGATTCCGTCGAAAATTGATGAATAAAATAAATGCAAAAGAAATTGATTTTGTGAAGTTTTTCGATGGAAAATGGATTTCGTCGAAGATTTTTGACGGAAAATGAATTCCGTCGAAAATGAATGAATAAAATAAATGCAAAAGAAATTGATTTTGTGAAATTTTGACGGAAAATGGATTCCGTCGAAAATGGATGAATAAAATAAATGCAAAAGAAATTGATATTGTGAAGTTTTTGACAGAAAATGGATTCCGTCGAAAATGGATGAATAAAATAAATGCAAAAGAAATGGATTTTGTGAAGTTTTTCGACGAAAATGGATTGCGTCGAAGATTTTTGACGGAAAACTAATTCCGTCGAAAACGGATGAATAAAATAAATTGCAAAAGAAATTCATTTCGTGAAGTTTTTCGACGGAAAAAGAATTTCTTCGAAAAATGATGAATAAAATAAATGCAAAAGAAATTGATCTTGTGAAGTTTTTCGAAGGAAAATGGATTCCGTCGAAAACTGATGAATAAAATAAATGCAAAAGAAATTGATATTGTGAAGTTTTATGACAGAAAATGGATTCCGTCGAAAATGGATGAATAAAATAAATGCAAAAGAAATTGATTTTGTGAAAATTTTCGACGAAAATGGATTGCGTCGAAGATTTTTGATGGAAAACGAATTCCGTCGAAAACGGATGAATAAAATAAATTGCAAAAGAAATTCATTTCGTGAAGTTTTTCGACGGAAAAAGAATTTCTTCGAAAACTGATGAATAAAATAAATGCAAAAGAAATTGATCTTGTGAAGTTTTTCGAAGGAAAATGGATTCCGTCGAAAACTGATGAATAAAATAAATGCAAAAGAAATTGATTTTGTGAAGTTTTTTGACGGAAAATGGACTCCGTCGAAGAATTTTGACGGAAAATGAATTCCGTCGAAAATTGATGAATAAAATAAATGCAAAAGAAATTGATTTTGTGAAGTTTTTCGACGGAAAACGAATTCCGTCGAAAACTGATGAATAAAATAAATGCAAAAGAAATTGACTTTGTGAAACGGAAAAATTGGATGAAAAAAGTAAATGCAAAAGAAATTGATTTTGTGAAGTTTTTCGACGGAAAATGGATTCCGATTTTGTGAAGATTTTTGACGGAAAATGAATTCCGTCGAAAATGGATGAATAAAATAAATGCAAAAGAAATTGATTTTGTGAAGTGTTTTGACTGAAAATGGATTCCGTCGAAAATGGATGAATAAAATAAATGCAAAAGAAATTGATTTTGTGAAGTTTTTCGATGGAAAATGGATTTCGTCGAAAACTGATGAGTAAAATAAATGCAAAAGAAATTGATTTTGTGAAGTTTTTTGACGGAAAATGGATTCCGTCGAAGATTTTTGACAGAAAGTGATTTTCGTCGAAGATTTTTGACTGAAAATGAATTCCGTCGAAAACGAATGAATAAAATAAATGCAAAAAAAAAATTATTTTGTAATTTTTTTGGCAAAAAATGGATTCCGTCGAAGATTTTTGACGGAAAATGAATTCCGTTGAAAACGGATGAATAAGATAAATGGAATAGAAATTCATTTTGTGATGATTTTTGACGGAAAATGGATTCCATAAAAAACGGATGAATAAAATAAATGCAGAAGAAATTGATTTTGTGTTATTTTTCGAAGGAAAATGGATTCCGTTGAAAACGGATGAATAAAATAAATGCTGAAGAAATTGATTTTGTGTTGTTTTTCGAAGGAAAATAGATTCCGTTGAAAATGGATGAATAAAATAAATGCAAAAAAATTGACTTTGTGAAGTTTTACGACGAAAAAGGAAATCTGTCGAAGATTTTTGACGGAAAATGAATTCCGTCAAAAAACGGATGACTAAAATAAATTGGAAGAGAAATTGATTTTGTAAAGTTTTTCGACGGAAAATGGATTCCGTCGAAAACGGATGAAAAAAATACATGCAAAAGAAATTGATTTTATGAAGTTTTTCGATTGAAAATGGATTCCGTCGAAAACTGATGAATAAAATAAATGCAAAAGAAATTGATTTTGTGAAGTTTTTCGATGGAAAATGGATTTCGTCGAAGATTTTTGACGGAAAATGAATTCCGTCGAAAATGTATGAATAAAATAAATGCGAAAGAAATTGATTTTGTGAAGTTTTTGGACGGAAAATGGATTCCGTCGAAAATGGAAGAATAAAATAAATGCAAAAGAAATTGATATTGTGAAGTTTTATGACAGAAAATGGATTCCGTCGAAAATGGATGAATAAAATAAATGCAAAAGAAATTGATTTTGTGAAAATTTTCGACGAAAATGGATTGCGTCGAAGATTTTTGATGGAAAACGAATTCCGTCGAAAACGGATGAATAAAATAAATTGCAAAAGAAATTCATTTCGTGAAGTTTTTCGACGGAAAAAGAATTTCTTCGAAAACTGATGAATAAAATAAATGCAAAAGAAATTGATCTTGTGAAGTTTTTCGAAGGAAAATGGATTCCGTCGAAAACTGATGAATAAAATAAATGCAAAAGAAATTGATTTTGTGAAGTTTTTTGACGGAAAATGGACTCTGTCGAAGAATTTTGACGGAAAATGGATTCCGTCGAAAACTGATGAATAAAATAAATGCAAAAGAACTTGACTTTGTGAAGTTTTTCGACGGAAAATGGATTCCTTCGACGAAAAATGGATTCCATAAAAAATGGATGAAAAAAGTAAATGCAAAAGAAATTGATTTTGTGAAGTTTTTCGACGGAAAATGGATTCCGACGGAGATTTTTGACGAAAAATGTACTCCGTCGAAAATTGAGGAATAAGATAAATGCAAAAGAAATTGATTTTGTGAAGTGTTTTGGCGGAAAATGGATGAATAAAATAAATGCAAAAGAAATTGATTTTGTGAAGTTTTTTGATGGAAAATGGATTCTGTCGAAAACTGATGAATAAAATAAATGCAAAAGAAATTGATTTTGTGTAGTTTTTCGATGGAAAATGGATTCCGTCGAAAACTGATGAATAAAATAAATGCAAACGAAATTGATTTTATGAAGTTTTTTGACGGAAAATGGATTCCTACGACGAAAAATGGATTCCGTCGAAAATGGATGAATAAAATAAATTGCAAAAGAAATTCATTTTGTGAAGTTTTTCGACGGAAAAAGAATTTCTTCGAAAATTGATGAATAAAATAAATGCAAAAGAAATTGATCTTGTAAAGTTTTTCGAAGGAAAATGGATTCCGTCGAAAACTGATGAATAAAATAAATGCAAAAGAAATTGATTTTGTGAAGTTTTTTGACGGAAAATGGATTCCGTCGAAGATTTTTGACGGAAAATGAATTCCGTCGAAAATTGATGAATAAAATAAATGCAAAAGAAATTGATTTTGTGAAGTTTTTCGACGGAAAAAGAATCTCGTCGAAAACTGATGAATAAAATAAATGCAAAAGAAATTGATTTTGTGAAGTTTTTCGACGGAAAATGGATTCCGTCGAAAACCGATGAATAAAATAAATGCAAAAGAAATTGATTTTGTGAATTTTTTCGACGGAAAATGGATTCCGTCGAAGATTTTTTAAAGGAAAATGAATTCCGTCGAAAATGGATGAATAAAATAAATGCAAAAGAAATTGATTTTGTGAAGTTTTTTGACGGAAAATGAATTCCGTCGAAAACGGATGAATAAAATAAATTGCAATAGAAATTCATTTTGTGAAGTTTTTCGACGGAAAACGAATTCCGTCGAAAACTGATGAATAAAATAAATACAAAAGAAATTGATTTTGTGAAGTTTTTCGATGGAAAATGGATTTCGTCGAAAACTGATGAGTAAAATAAATGCAAAAGAAATTGATTTTGTGAAGTTTTTCGACGGAAAATGGATTCCGACGGAGATTTTTGACGAAAAATGTACTCCGTCGAAAATTGAGGAATAAAATAAATGCAAAAGAAACTGATTTTGTGAAGTGTTTTGGCTGAAAATGGATTCCGTCGAAAATGGATGAATAAAATAAATGCAAAAGAAATTGATTTTGTGAAGTTTTTCGATGGAAAATGGATTCTGTCGAAAACTGATGAATAAAATAAATGCAAAAGAAATTGATTTTGTGTAGTTTTTCGATGGAAAATGGATTCCGTCGAAAACTGATGAATAAAATAAATGCAAACGAAATTGATTTTATGAAGTTTTTTGACGGAAAATGGATTACTACGACGAAAAATGGATTCCGTCGAAAATGGATGAATAAAATAAATTGCAAAAGAAATTCATTTTGTGAAGTTTTTCGACGGAAAAAGAATTTCTTCGAAAATTGACGAATAAAATAAATGCAAAAGAAATTGATCTTGTAAAGTTTTTCGAAGGAAAATGGATTCCGTCGAAAACTGATGAATAAAATAAATGCAAAAGAAATTGATTTTGTGAAGTTTTTTGACGGAAAATGGATTCCGTCGAAGATTTTTGACGGAAAATGAATTCCGTCGAAAATTGATGAATAAAATAAATGCAAAAGAAATTGATTTTGTGAAGTTTTTCGACGGAAAAAGAATCTCGTCGAAAACTGATGAATAAAATAAATGCAAAAGAAATTGATTTTGTGAAGTTTTTCGACGGAAAATGGATTCCGTCGAAGATTTTTAAAGGAAAATGAATTCCGTCGAAAATGGATGAATAAAATAAATGCAAAAGAAATTGATTTTGTGAAGTTTTTTGACGGAAAATGAATTCCGTCGAAAACGGATGAATAAAATAAATTGCAAAAGAAATTCATTTTGTGAAGTTTTTCGACGGAAAACGAATTCCGTCGAAAACTGATGAATAAAATAAATACAAAAGAAATTGATTTTGTGAAGTTTTTCGATGGAAAATGGATTTCGTCGAAAACTGATGAGTAAAATAAATGCAAAAGAAATTGATTTTGTGAAGTTTTTTGACGGAAAATGGATTCCGTCTAAGATTTTTGACAGGAAGTGATTTTTGTCGAAGATTTTTCACTGAAAATGAATTCCGTCGAAAACGGATGAATAAAATAAATGCAAAAAAAAATTATTTTGTAATTTTTTTCGACAAAAAATGGATTCCGTCGAAGATTTTTGACGGAAAATGAATTCCGTTGAAAATTGATGAATAAAATAAATGCAAAAGAAATTGATTTGGTGAAGTTTTTCGACGGAAAATGGATTCCGTCGAAAATCGATGAATAAAATAAATGCAAAAGAAATTGATTTTGTGAAGTTTTTCGAGGGAAAATGGATTCCGTCGAAGATTTTTGAAGGAAAATGAATTCCGTCGAAAATGGATGAATAAAATAAATGCAAAAGAAATTGATTTTGTGAAGTTTTTTGACGGAAAACGGATTCCGTCGAAAATGGATGAATAAAATAAATGCAAAAGCAATTGATTTGGTGAAGTTCTTCGACGAAAATGGATTTCGTCGAAGATTTTCGACGGAAAACGAATTCCGTCGAAAACGGATGAATAAAATAAATTTCAAAAGAAATTCATTTTGTGAAGTTTTTCGACAGAAAAGGAATTCCGTCGAAAACTGATGAATAAAATAAATACAAAAGAAATTGATTTTGTGAAGTTTTTCGATGGAAAATGGATTTCGTCGAAAACTGATGAGTAAAATAAATGCAAAAGAAATTGATTTTGTGAAGTTTTTTGACGGAAAATGGATTCCGTCGAAGATTTTTGACAGAAAGTGATTTTCGTCGAAGATTTTTGACTGAAAATGAATTCCGTCGAAAACGGATGAATAAAATAAATGCAAAAAAAAAAAATTATTTTGTAATTTTTTTTGGCAAAAAATGGATTCCGTCGAAGATTTTTGACGGAAAATGAATTCCGTTGAAAACGGATGAATAAGATAAATGGAATAGAAATTCATTTTGTGATGATTTTTGACGGAAAATGGATTCCATAAAAAACGGATGAATAAAATAAATGCAGAAGAAATTGATTTTGTGTTGTTTTTCGAAGGAAAATGGATTCCGTTGAAAACGGATGAATAAAATAAATGCTGAAGAAATTGATTTTTTGTTGTTTTTCGAAGGAAAATAGATTCCGTTGAAAAGGGATGAAAAAAATAAATGCAAAAAAATTGACTTTGTGAAGTTTTACGACGAAAAAGGAAATCTGTCGAAGATTTTTGACGGAAAATGAATTCCGTCAAAAAACGGATGACTAAAATAAATTGGAAGAGAAATTGATTTTGTAAAGTTTTTCGACGGAAAATGGATTCCGTCGAAAACGGATGAAAAAAATACATGCAAAAGAAATTGATTTTATGAAGTTTTTCGATTGAAAATGGATTCCGTCGAAAATTGATGAATAAAATAAATGCAAAAGAAATTGATTTTGTGAAGTTTTTCGATGGAAAATGGATTTCGTCGAAGATTTTTGACGGAAAATGAATTCCGTCGAAAATGTATGAATAAAATAAATGCGAAAGAAATTGATTTTGTGAAGTTTTTGGACGGAAAATGGATTCCGTCGAAAATGGAAGAATAAAATAAATGCAAAAGAAATTGATATTGTGAAGTTTTATGACAGAAAATGGATTCCGTCGAAAATGGATGAATAAAATAAATGCAAAAGGAATTGATTTTGTGAAAATTTTCGACGAAAATGGATTGCGTCGAAGATTTTTGATCGAAAACGAATTCCGTCGAAAACGGATGAATAAAATAAATTGCAAAAGGAATTCATTTCGTGAAGTTTTTCGACGGAAAAAGAATTTCTTCGAAAATTGATGAATAAAATAAATGCAAAAGAAATTGATCTTGTGAAGTTTTTCGAAGGAAAATGGATTCCGTCGAAAACTGATGAATAAAATAAATGCAAAAGAAATTGATTTTGTGAAGTTTTTTGACGGAAAATGGACTTCGTCGAAGAATTTTGACGGAAAATGAATTCCGTCGAAAATTGATGAATAAAATAAATGCAAAAGAAATTGATTTTGTGAAGTTTTTCGACGGAAAACGAATTCCGTCGAAAACTGATGAATAAAATAAATGCAAAAGAAATTGACTTTGTGAAGTTTTTCGACGGAAAATGGATTCCTTCGACGAAAAATGGATTCCCTAAAAAATGGATGAAAAAAGTAAATGCAAAAGAAATTGATATTGTGAAGTTTTATGACAGAAAATGGATTCCGACGGAGATTTTTGACGAAAAATGTACTCCGTCAAAAATTGAGGAATAAAATAAATGCAAAAGAAATTGATTTTGTGAAGTTTTTCGATGGAAAAGTGATTCCGTCGAAAACTGATGAATAAAATAAATGCAAAAGAAATTGATTTTGTGTAGTTTTTCGACGGAAAACGAATTCCGTCGAAAACTGATGAATAAAATAAATGCAAAAGAAATTGATATTCTGAAGTTTTTTGACAGAAAATGGATTACGTCGAAAATGGATGAATAAAATAAATGCAAAAGAAATTGATATTGTAAATTTTTTTGACGGAAAACGGATTCCGTCGAAAATGGATGAATAAAATAAATGCAAAAGAAATTGATTTTATGAAGTTTT
The DNA here is from genome assembly GCA_032173675.1 of Gastrolobium villosum. Taxonomy (NCBI): domain Eukaryota; kingdom Viridiplantae; phylum Streptophyta; class Magnoliopsida; order Fabales; family Fabaceae; genus Gastrolobium; species Gastrolobium villosum. The sequence continues at coordinate 10,139 of JAVKPL010011225.1, forward strand.
TTGACAGAAAATGGATTCCGTCGAAAATGGATGAATAAAATAAATGCAAAAGAAATTGATATTGTGAAGTTTTTTGAAGGAAAATGGATTCCGTCGAAAATGGATGAATAAAATAAATGCAAAAGCAATTGATTTAGTGAAGTTTTTCGATGAAAATGGATTGCGTCGAAGATTTTTGACGGAAAATGAATTCCGTCGAAAATGGATGAATAAAATAAATACAAAAGAAATTGATTTTGTGAAGTTTTTTGACGGAAAATGAATTCCGTCGAAAATGGATGAATAAAATAAATTGCAAAAGAATTTCGTTTTGTGAAGTTTTTCGACGGAAAACGAATTCCGTCGAAAACTCATGAATAAAATAAATACAAAAGAAATTGATTTTGTGAAGTTTTTCGATGGAAAATGGATTTCGTCGAAAACTGATGAGTAAAATAAATGCAAAAGAAATTGATTTTGTGAAGTTTTTGGACTGAAAATGGATTCCGTCTAAGATTTTTGACAGGAAGTGATTTTTGTCGAAGATTTTTGATTGAAAATGAATTCCGTCGAAAACGGATGAATAAAATAAATGCAAAAAAAAATTATTTTGTAATTTTTTTCTACAAAAAATGGATTCCGTCGAAGATTTTTGACGGAAAATGAATTCCGTTGAAAACGGATGATTAAGATAAATGGAATAGAAATTCATTTTGTGATGATTTTTGACGGAAAATGGATTCCATAAAAAACGGATGAATAAAATAAATGCAGAAGAAATTGATTTTGTGTTATTTTTCGAAGGAAAATGGATTCCGTTGAAAACGGATGAATAAAATAAATGCTGAAGAAATTGATTTTGGGTTGTTTTTCGAAGGAAAATAGATTCCGTTTAAAATGGATGAATAAAATAAATGCAAAAAAAATTGACTTTGTAAAGTTTTTCGACGAAAAAGGAAATCCGTCGAAGATTTTTGATGGAAAATGAATTCCGTCGAAAATGGATGAATAAAATAAATGCAAAAGAAATTGATTTTGTGAAGTTTTTCGACGGAAAACAAATTCCGTCGAAAACGGATGAAAAAAATACATGCAAAAGAAATTGATTTTGTGAAGTTTTTCGATGGAAAATGGATTCCGTCGAAAACTGATGAATAAAATAAATGCAAAAGAAATTGATTTTGTGAAGTTTTTCGATGGAAAATGGATTTCGTCGAAGATTTTTGACGGAAAATGAATTGCGTCGAAAATGGATGAATAAAATAAATGCGAAAGAACTTGATTTTGTGAAGTTTTTCGACGAAAAACGGATTCCGTCGAAAACTGATGAATAAAATAATTGCAAAAGAAATTGATTTTGTGAAGTTTTTCGATGGAAAATGGATTCCGTCGAAAACTGATGAATAAAATAAATGCAAACGAAATTGATTTTGTGAAGTTTTTCGACGGAAAATGGATTCCGTCGAAAATGGATGAATAGAATAAATTGCAAAAGAAATTCATTTTGTGAAGTTTTTCGACGGAAAAGAATTTCGAAAACTGATGAATAAAATAAATGTAAAAGAAATTGATCTTAAAGTTTTTCGAAGGAAAATGGATTCCGTCGAAAACTGATGAATAAAATAAATGCAAAAGAATTTATTTTGTGAAGTTTTTA
>JAVKPL010011226.1:0-11464 GCA_032173675.1 Gastrolobium villosum
AATATACAAGACGTGTATTGCAAATACATCACATACAAGCTAAACAATTAATTCTAATACTTGAGTTAATAACAAGTTAGCACAAAAAGTGTTTTACATCATACAGCCGGAATGCCAGCAAAAAACTACAAATTATGGGGTATCCCCCTCAAAACTGCCTGGATGTTGGTATCCAACTGCCGATTTGCAGCTTCAATCTCAGGGTTGGGCACGAGATCCTCGTCATCTGCCGCATTAAGCTCCTCGGCTGAAGAGTAGAACACACCGCCATTGACATAGCCAAAGCAATCCAGTTGATCCAGGCTGAGGGGCACATCAGGGTTGAAATGTTTTATCTGGTTCACAGCATTTTTAAAGGCGGAACCAACAGCCTTCTCAAGTGCAGACTGGCACTGATCATAGTCAGCCTGCAGTTCCTCCTGCTGAACCTTCATATGCTCCAGCTGTGAAGTCATCTCCCTATGCTTTGCCTCCGCCTCGGATAGCAAGGATAACTTGGTCTTGAAAAAACTAATCAAGATATCCTTCCCACCCTCCAGACCAAAGGTGTCTGACACAGACTTAAGGTCGGCTTCCGAACGCTGCAGGGACAGTTTTAGCTCGGCCAAGTCAGAAGTCAAAGTCTGATTCTCTTGTCTCAGCTTGTCAAGATCGCCCTGCAGTGCGATCTTCTCACCCTTCAGCGTATCTTTCTCGGCTACAATCTCCGAGTGCTTCTCCAGCATAATAAAGTACGGCTTCATCAGAGAAGCCGCCTTGAATAGGTAGAGCTCGGCCTTTTGTAGTTCTTCAGCCTCGGCCTTGGATGGTTGGGGAGAGCCATAAAAAGAGGGAGGCGCACGAGTCACACCACGTAACTCCGTCGTAACCCCCATCTCCCAAAGCGAACCCCTTCTCAAACCAGCAGGAAGGGGGGAGGGCGGGGCACTGCCTCTGTCAACGGACACTACGGCCCGGGTCGTGCCACCACCACCAGTAATGAAGGGGGTCTCTTCTGGCTCTCCATCTAGCCAGCTTTCACCGTCATGCGTCAAGTCCAAGATGGATATGTCGCGGTGGAGGGCGGGTTGGACGAACCAGCACCCAGAGAAGGGGCAGCAACCTTCGCCTTCTTCGCTGGAGGAGGACGAGCAACACCTTTACCCCGGCAGGCGGCTAGGCAATACTCTGGAACATCATCCGAGTTGGGATTCATCGTTGAGCCTGGCAAGTAAAACAATGAGGAAGATGGTCACAGACAAAAACCAAACACATAAAAGTACGTATAGCAAAATCAAAATGACAACAAAAAACAAATGTTGAAAAGCATACTGGGCTGGTCACTTGCAACACAGGATTTAGCAACCGGGGAAGCAGCACTCATATGACCCTGGTACGAATATGGGCTAGCAAGGTCCTAACACTGGTCTTCTCCTCAGCAGATAAGGAAAGCTTGTAGTCAGCCGGCTTACGGAGATAGTGCTCATGAGACCAATATAGTGGAAACCTACCCTCATCTTTTTCCCCAACAAACCAAGGTCTCTCACCAACCTCGGCCACGACCTTGAAGTACGAGCCCTTAAATTTTTTGAAGGAGTCACTGTACACAGAAAACAGTCTCCTGGAAGGCTTACTGATACGACCCCGAATGCTGGCCCAACCCTTTAACTTAGGAGGTTCAGAACCGGAGCGTGGGGTATAAATATTAAAAAAGTACATAAATAGGGCAAAGAACAGTTCACCGACAAGGATAAGCAGAGCTGCTCGAAGGCAACAATATAGGCCCATCCATTGGGGTGAATTTGGGTCGGAGCCAGCAAAAAATGGTTTAAAAGGCATATTATGAAGGGGGAGAAAGGAAAGCGAATGCCGATTTTCGTGATTAAATCTCGGTAGAAAAAGAAAAAGGGGGGCTCCTGTGGGTTCCGCCCCGAGCACACCGGCTCATCCTCGGCAGGGCAGAAAGTGTTAAAACCTACCGGGTTCCCAATTGGCAACCCGGATATCTCTTCAGTGGTCATGGAGGATCTGAAGCTAAGAACCTCCTGTGTAACCCAGGGGAATTGCCTGCGCAGGCTGGCACCCACAGGGGCGGAACCCTCCTCAACCGCTACAACATCGGCCTCCAGCTCCAGGTTAGAAGATGTAGTCTCCACATTGAGTTCTGCAGAAGGGGACTCCAAAAGAACCTAGAACAGCAAAATGGGTGGATTAAAAAACAAAAGCAGCAAATACACGCACCTGAGTTAAATAAACTACAGTGTGAAGAACAGGAAGAGCTGTCTGAAGAAGTCATAGGAACAAAAGTTTTAAGTCCGGGGTCATGAGAGCAACTGCCCAGGACTAAGTTCGCCATAAAATCGTTGCCGTTTCCGATAAATTGTGCGCTGAGATAAACACAGTTGAAGCACGGATTTGGGTTCCGAGAGGAAGGAGCAGGTAACATGGGTTGGACAAAGGATTGACTTAAGGCAACGACATCTCGTTGGCCAGTAATAAGAAGGGAGTGGGGCCTATGTCTACTATCTGAGACAGGGTTGATACTTGTAGACGGGTAAGCTGCAGCACGATTAGAATCCCGAGACCGACCTCGCCTGTTGGACCGAGATCGTCCTCGGCCAGTGGGCCGGGATCTCGCTGATGGACGACGTCCAGGGCCAGGGGCAGGAGGACGACGTCCAGGGCCGGAAGTCGATGGCCGACGTCCTGGACCGGAAGAGAAACCATGGTTTCGAATCGTCTCCTCCTCAGCAGTCCTAGCCTCTTCCTCTGCCAGAATCTCATCACTCCGGCCAAAAATGCGAGGGCAAGTGGCCCTCCTATATCCATAGGGAGTTCCCTCATTCTCATTCATACTGGGAACTTTTTCAGGAAAGAACAGTAAGCGTAACTAAGTAACCGGCAACGGTAAGAAAACCGAAAATACAGGGGACGAATGCGAGTTTGAAGAAACAAGAAAAACAACAAAACAGAAACGCAAACAGTAGCAATGGCAGAGAACAAGGAAGTAAAAGCAAAAACCATACCTGCAAAGTGATTAATGCGAAATACTCCACGGGGAAGGTCGATACTTAGCAGGAAAACTTGAAACACAATAAAACGCAGCAAATCGCCAACACTAGCAATGGAAGCAGAAAAATGAGGAAGGTGGAGAATGGCAGTGAAATAGGAGAAAGAGAAGAAATTCAAAGGTTATGACCCGCGAAAACGAAAAGGCAAGGGCAAAAGGGTAAAAGCACCTGACAGGACAAATGATTGATATCTGCGCAGTCGCATTAAATGCCAGGGCAGCGCAGAAGACGGTTGACGGTACGTATTATGATGGTGTAAGACACGTGGATGGTCACCACAGGATACTATGAATGCGTGTTATGAATGATCATATACCGGCTTTAAAACCAGAAGCAGACGACCAACACAACTCGGCACCCTGATAACTCAGCCTACCGAGCTGGGGGCAACTGTTATGGGCTGGACTAAGGCCCACTATCCATCTCGGCCCATCCCTGGCAAAACCTAGAACCGCGCTATATAAAGGTAGGTGGAGCAACAAGGTACACAGAATCTAACCCTAATCATTGAGTATCACACGCACACACCTTTTGAGGCAAACGCCCTGGTCAGTGTCAGTGATCCATGTTTCTCCCAGATACCTAACTCATAGATATCCAGAGAGGAACACCTGAATCCGAGATCAATCATCCAACCTAGGTTGGACACATCTGCCACAGGCAGAACAAGTTCGTAAAAAATGGTCAATTTGCACCGGTTCTATTACTTGTCCGATTCATTATAAAACTCGAATTGTTTATATCACCAATTTATTAGTTTTTGGATCGACTTGGCCAGTTTGATCTGGTTTTTTCAACACTGAGTGTTGTTGGGCCCTCCTTCAATGCTAAGCCCATTTGAAGGATTTTTCCTAAAATACCCCTAACCATAATTTCCATCTCTTATAAATACTCATAGTTGGGGTGGAGGTTAGGTCATATGTGTGAGGATTTTGTTTGAGAGAAAATAGTTTGATTGTTTGAGCAAAGCTTCATGCTTTGCATTCGAGAGATCTCTAGGAAGAGTTTGAGATAAACATCTCTAGGGTAGTTTGATTATCACCATTGTTGCAGAGGTTGTGTTAACCACCACACTGGTATATTTGATTCTTGTAACCATTATTTTCATAGTGGATTTTGATCTGGACTAGATCATGTGGTTTTTACTTCTTCATTGGAGAAGGTTTTCCACGTTAAAATTTGGTTGTGTTCTTCTTCTCTCTCCTGTTTGTTTTGATTTTTCCGCTGCGCTGCCGACCTGGTATATACAGGCCGAGGTATTGCCGAGATCCGAGCTCCGGATCTGATTGATTGACTTCCGCACAGAAGGCTTCCTAGCCGAGTTTAAGGAAATTGAGTTCCTAACAATGGTATCAGAGCCCGAGTTCGACGGGTTCTTAGGGAGACGAGATGGAGACCAGTGGCATAACCCATGATGGAGATATGTTCAAGCTGACCGCAGACAATTTCACGTATTGGAAACTGATGATGGAAGATCATTTCTACTGCAAAGATTTGCATGAGCCCATTATCCTTGATGAGAGACTGGCAGGAAAAACCTATAAGGAGTGGGAGATTCTGAGTCGTAAGGCGGTAGCTACGATAAAAAAATATATTGACAAGAGCCTCTTTGAGCACGTGTCTGAGTTCACGAAGGCGTATGAGTTGTGGACGAAGTTGGAGTCCTTGATTCAGAAGAAAACTCCCAGGAACAAAGCACACTTGGTTCACCGACTTGTGAAGCTAGAATACAAGGACAACATGAGCATGATAGAACACCTCAACACCTATAAAGGTATTATGAATTAGCTGTCAAAAGCTGATATGAAAATTGATGAAGAATTGCAGGCATTGCTGCTGTTTAGCTCGCTGCCAGAAAGCTAGGATACTCTGGTGGTGACTTTGAATAATTCGACTCCAGATGGAAAGTTGAAGATGGATGTCGTGAAGATAGCCTCCTGGGTGAAGAATCCAGGAGAAAAGAACGAGGTAGTTCGAGCACGTCTGAGGCCAACGTTACTGAGAACAAAGGGAAATCCGACTCCCGGGGTAGAAGCAAGAGTCGGGGTCGAGATCATAATAGAAGAGGAAAGTCCAGAGGTAGGTCAAAGCCGAAATATGATTTGAAGTGCTTTTACTGTGGAAAGACGGGTCATAAGAAGCCGGACTGCTGGACTTTGCAGAATGATGAGAAGAACAGTTCTGTAAAGCCGGATCAGATTATTCCCAAGAAGAGGGAAGACAAGAGCACCACTGCGGTGGCTGCCACTCCTGATGCCGATATATTCCTCCTTGGTGAGGATAATTATTTGAATGTTGCATATGATGATTGCACCTGGATTGTTGACTCCAGTGCGTCCTTCCACGTTACTCCATACAAAGATTTTTTCTCCTCTTACCGAGGTGGTGATTTTGGAGTCGTGAAGATGGGAAATCAGGTGACCAGCAAGATTGTTGGTGTCGGTGATGTGACCCTGACCACGGATGTTGGGTGCCGACTTGTGTTGAAAGATGTAAGGCATGTTCCTGACATGCGATTGAACCTAATCTCGGTAGGTAAACTTGATGATGTCGGGTTAGTGAACTACTTTGGTAGTGTTAGATGGAAGCTGGCCAAGGGAAACTTGGTAATGGCCCGAGGAAAGAAAGAAGGTTCCTTGTACGTGATGCAAGGAAAGATTAATGGCGGAGAAGCCAATTCTGTCCGAGATGAACCGAGCTTGGAGCTATGGCATAAGCGCCTCGGCCACATGAGCGTGAAAGGGCTCCAGATCCTTCACAAGAAAGGATTACTGACCGGGTCGAAAGGTCAAGCGTTGGAGAGTTGCACGCATTGCCTAGCTGGAAAGCAGCACCGGGTTTCTTTTGTGAAACCGGATCAGCCCAGAAGACGCAGGTATATTCTTGACCTCGTCCATACTGATGTTTGCTCCATGTCAGAAAGATCTCTTGGAGGAGCTCAGTATTTTGTTTCATTTATTGATGACCATTACCGCAAAATGTGGATTTATTTGTTGAAGTCTAAAGACCAGGTACTCCAATCCTTTAAAGAATTCCATGCTATGGTTGAAAGGGAGACTGGCAAGAAATTGAAGGTGGTCCGATATGATAATGGTGGTGAGTATTGCGGCCCTATTGATGCTTATTGCAGAGCGGCCGGGATCCGACTTGAGAAGACGCCCCCCAAGACTCCACAGTTGAATGGACTTGCTGAGAGGATGAACAGGACTATTGAAGAGAAGGTCTGAAGTATGCTATCCAATGCCGGATTGCCGAAATCATTCTGGGGAGAAGCCTTCAAAACTGTTGTTGACTTAATCAACCTCTCACCATCACGGCCACTTGAAGGAGAAATTCCAGAAGAAGTCTGGACAGGTCGGAAAGTGGCCTATAATCAATTAAAGGTGTTTGGATGCCGAGCTTTCGTGCATATCCCTAAAGATGAAATGGCAAAACTTGATGCAAAGACAAAAGAATGCATCTATCTTGGTTCGCCAAGCTGTGAGTTCGGGTTCCGACTTTGGGATCCAATCAATAAGAAGATCGTGAGAAGCCGAGATGTGATCTTTCATGAAGATGAGACCATTCATGACATCTCGAAGCCCAAAGTCCGGGTTTCTGTCAGACGTGAAGAACCCATCCCTCCTGTCCGAGCTGAAGCAGGGGGGAGAAAATCAAGAAAATGAAAAAATTGATGATCAACAAGAAGCTGATGATGAGCTCCGAGTTGAGAATGATGATCGAAGCCCAAAGTCCGGGCTGTCAGAAGAGCTGAAGCAGGGGGAGAAAATCAGATGATCAACAAGAAGATGATGATCTGTGATGAACCGGGTTCTCAAGCTGAAGAACAGCCGAGATATCTGTTGCGATCTCGGCAAGTGCACCGATCGTTCCAAGTAATAAAGTGATAAGAAAGTATCGTCTCCACAGGGATTGATGAACAAGTACTACTATAACCAGTCCTCTTAATTTAGACAGATCGATTAATTGTTGACAAAGAATTATAAATTAAATTAAATGACAATAAAAGTAAAAGAATTGCTTTTGTATTTTTCTGGAAAAGACTTAAAATAAATGAAGAAATATTTTTGTAGAAAAAGTGATGAAAAAGACTGTAGCCAGGGTACATTCACCGATTGCTCCCAATTTTACTTTGGATTGATTCATAAAACCTATTGACATTAACAACTCAGACAAATTATCATCTTTTAGAATAATTAGTTAGATCCCAATCCCTTGGCGATCTAACCCTTTACTTCAATTGGAACCCTAATCCCTTAGTAGTTCCGCCTGAAAATAAGCATTACGTAGATAAATCCCACGACTGCAATCCATACAAGTCTATCCCTAGAACATGCATGGAGAGTCATCTTTATCTCCTTTCAGGATCAAGTCTTCCAACATCCCTATTGTGAATCCTGATCCCCAGAATATCATTTCCTATTAGGTTGATCAGATCTAACAGAAACAATATCAATACGCTCAAGATAAAAGATGAAATATATTAATTCAATACATAAAATGGATCAATCCTTGTAGCAATTGTTTACAAAAGGATCATGCCCCTGACTACAGAAATAGATCTAGCCAATCAACATCATGATCGCTGATCTGATTTCAACATAAACTAAAGAAAGAAAATAAAGAAGAATACAAGAACAGAGTGATGAACACGAAGAACGCCTCCTCTAGGTCTTGTGATGTGTATTCTGAGATGATTTCCTTCAAAGGATGAGCCTCCTTTTATAAGAGGGATTCTGACCTAATTTGCACATTTGAATCTTCACACTTTCGCGCTTCCCACGCTCAGAGCGCCACTCCCGCGCTCAGAGCGTGGGAGTTTCTGCCAATTTTCCACCTCCCGCGCTGATGGCGCGGATCTCGCGCTCTCAGCGCGGGAGCTTCTGCCAAATTTTCCTTTCCCGCGCTCGCAGCGCCAATCCCGCGCTGAGAGCGTGGGAACCTAGGTCCTTTTTGACATGTTTTTGCCTCCTTTTGTTCATCTTCTTTGATATTCAGACTTTTGATATTTTTACTCTTTTTCCCTGCTTTTCTTGCACTGATCGAGTCATTTTCTTCCTCTTTTGCCTTGTAATTTCCTATATGCTGACTGCATATCAAATAATTCCCAGATTTGAACTTTGCTGTCCCTAGCAATGTATAAGACTAAATCCAGGAAACAGATTAATCCAACATAACACTGTACAGCCAACAGATCATCTTACTAAGTATGCTTGAATCCATGTGAAGAATTAATAATGCCTTTCATGAAAAGATTAGAATCTAATTTGCACATCCCTCACCCAGATAATCAAATAACACTCAATACTCAAGTGTTTGGGGAAATGACAATCACTCCAGCTATCACTGTAACAACATTATCATAAAACTTGCTCATATTCTCAAGTACCTAAAGATGAGGAACATTAATACATGCAAAATTGATCAAAAGGATATCACAGGTTATAACTTGGCCCGGCTAACGGGTGGAATTTTTTTTTTTTTTTTTTCTGGATAGTAACTCAAGTAACAATGAGATTGAAAATTTGATATTTTCATTTTAACACATTCAACTCATTTGTTTTGCTCCACTAATGTTCCCACAGAATTTCGGGAATTCCTTCCGCCATATTTCCTTTTATTCATCTTTTTCTTTTTCCTTTTTAAAGACACAATTCAGTCACCTTCTTTATTTTGACCTCTGTGGTGCTCACCTTAATTCTTTCTACATATCAGGGATTCAACCTCTTTTTAAGGTAGAATATGTCCACTCAACAAGAGTTTATGAACAAAAAGGTTCAGGCCCAAAGGGTTAATATTGGAAGAATTCACATAGGTGATTTATGTGGCTGCAAAAGAAAGTCTGCCTTCATCATTTCAATCTATGCATGTATGTCAGAGAAACAAAGCAAGTTCTAGAATGCTATCACAGTGATATCTCTCAAAATAAATTCTGTGTTTGGCCCAAAAACTTACTAGCTATGATGTTAAACTAGATTTCCAAACTAATCATTTAGGCATTTATTAACCATTCAAGCTTAGCAATTCAGACATATTAGTTGACAAAATTTTGGCTATACAATATCATGCTAGCAATTTGTATATCCAGAATTTAATCAAACATAACTGAACCTGAGATTTTCCTTTTTCAATACAAGGCTCCTTCTTTTTTTTATGGTGTGGTTCCACCATATTCATCAATCGTGCAATCTTGCATGCAGCATGTATGCCATAATTCCCAGATTTGAATGTTGCTGTCCTCAGCAACAAACTAATCCAAGACATAGCTTAAGCCTTCATATATAGCACACCCACAGTTGTTAATATCCAAAGCATAATATGCAAGAACCCAATATGAAGTGCCATCAATCTTAACTTTGTTCGAATTTAAAAACCAAATATAAAACTAAATTGTTCCAAGAAATTTAAAACAAAATGCAGTAAATGGAAATGAAGGAACAATATCAAAAGCCATCCATAAATTCATCATCTGCAAAGTCGCCCAGAATGTCATCATCTTCAGTGTTGGAAGGCATAGATGGGCCCGCTTGTGCAGCAGGGGGAACTTGACCCATTAATCCAGCCGTGTCAATTCCCCTATCCAGGCATAGTCGCTCCAACATGCTCATCATATAATTGTTCTGAACCAGCAACTGTTGGAGCATCTCAGAATCAGTAGATGGTGCAGATACTGGGGCAGGTGGTGGAACAGCACCGCCAGATGCTTTCCAGATTGCTTGTCGACGGGATTCCTTCTGCATTTCATTATAAACACGCTGTGTTAGTTCTGCTTTGGGCTTGACATCCCTGGGCTCATCATCTGGGATCTCTACCCCTGCCCTAATGCATAGCTGCTCAATGAGTGAGCAATGAGCCAGACTAAAATCCAGCCGACCATGAGTAATCATGTGGGCTATCCTATCAGACAGAATAGCCCCAATATGAAGGTTGTGATTTCCCAGCAGAGTATACAGTAGGACTGCCCTTTCGACATTAACATCACTGAGATTTGTTGAAGCCATGATGGTTGAGTTGATGAATGAGTGCCAGAAAATGGCCTCTTCATTGAGATCAAGCCGATCCAATTTTTCTGGCACTGCTGGCTGGCCTTGCTTGGGCTTCCATGCAGCTCGGGGTTGGGCGATTCCTTCCCGGATTGTGGTAGCCAAAGTCGGCATTTCTTCTCGATACAAACCGTCAACCGGCTGCATCCTCTGAAAGGTATCAGTAAAAATACAAGACTGGGTTGCTTCCCATGAGGTGTTCAGCAACCTCTCAATCTGGAAAGCGGTAAAAGAAACTTCTTTTCCTCTGACCCAGGTCTTTCGTGTCCGGTCTACTGTGTCCTTGTCAGCATTGGCACAGAACTCTCTCAAAATGGTGCTGCAGCTTAACTGTGGGAGTTGAATCAGCTTTTGCCATTTCCTGCGTTCAATCGTCAGGACGACGGGACAGTCATCATCCAGGAAACTGCTGATTCTTCGTTCTGGTATAATCTTCTTTTTCAGGAACCAGTTGTGGTACCGGTCTTGGTTTGCTGGAGCTAGAAACCGGTGGGCATCGAAATCAATTAGAGCAGGGACCCTTTGCCTTTTGGTGCCAGGTGCACCTGGAGTTTTTTTAGCGGCCCTTTTTTCCTGCACTCAGAAAAGTTCCACCACAGATAGCATACCAATATGGACACCAGAATATTAGTAATGCAATGACAATTCCCAGATTGATATTATGCAAACCATAGTGTCCTAACATGCCATTATCATATGTACCATTAATCATACAAACAGTCAGGCCAGTACAATCATCATAGTATGAACAATTACATTGCCAGAAACTGGAACATGCATTTTAGCAACACTAACATACATATAATTCTGGAACATGCAATTTTATTCGTTTTCACATATGAGGACAAGCATCTAATGCATCCTAACATACCTTGTGCATAGAGATGAAAATTCGTGGCTTAACTATTCTATCCGATATGAACCATGCATTCATCCAACATCATAGCAGCAACAAGAACATGGCAACTTGAACAGAAAAAAATAAAAGAATGCATTCGTACCTTATCTCCTGCCATTTTCAAGAAATGAGTATACCACAGAGATATGATGAGAGTAGATGAACCTTAACAAAATGTAACCTTAATCCTACAGATGGTGAGAGAGAGAGGAGAAGATAATGTGGATGAAGGAAGTGTTCTCTATTCACTGGTTCCCCAAAGTAAATTTTTAACCGATTTCCATTTACCTTGAAAGATCTCTCATCATTCAGGGGAGAAATTTCAATGGTGCCACATCCTGGAAATACTTATTCACTACAAAGGGACCAGACCAACGGGATTTAGTTTTCCCGGAAACAATTTCAATCTAGAATTATACAGTAATAATTTTGGCCAGGTGTAAATTCTTTCTGTTTGATCCTGCTATTAATGC